>JAAGNO010012931.1:49483-61742 GCA_033439905.1 Ceryle rudis | reverse complement strand
AAAAGGAGCTTTGTCAAAAAGCTCTTCTGATCTTGGAGTAGGTGATCTTTGAATATTACCAACTTTTTTAGGCCTTTCTTCCCTCCAGATCTGTATCCTGTGGTAGTTTCTCAAGCAGATCCCTGAAGAGGCCAACATCCATTCTGCTAAAGTCCAGGCTAGTGAGCTTGCTGTGTCCCCTCCATGATGCCCTAAGGATCTTGAACTCCACCATTTCACGGCCAACACTGCCTTTATGTTTCACATTCCCCACCAGCCCCTCCTTGTTGATGGTCCAGCATAGCACCTCTCTTTGTTCACTCCTCTATCACTTATAGAAGGAAGCTATTATTAACACATTTTACATATCTCCTGGATCGCTTATGCCTTGTTGTGTTATCCCTCTAACAGATATCAGGATGGTTAAAGTCCTCCATGAGGACTCATCCACTTGGTCTTCCTGGTCAAGTGGCCTGTAGCAGACCTCCATCATAATGTCACCTGTCCCTGTCCTCTCTTTAATGCTGACCCATAATCTCTTGGTCAGCTCCTCATCCATCCCCAGGCAGAGCTCCATGCACTCCACATCGTCATTGACACAGAGGGCAACACCCCTTGCTTGTCTCCCCCTGACTGTTCTTCTTAAAGAGCCTGAATCCTTCCATTCCAACAATGCAGTCATAGGAGCCATCTCACCATGTCTCCATGATGCCAATAAGATTGTAGCCCTACAAGCGTATGTATATCTCTAACTCCTTAATTTACCGTGCTACATGCATTTACACAGAGGCATTTAAGTTGAGACCCCACTGAAGCCGATTTACTGCTGAAATTCCTTTGTGCTGCTCTTTAGGTGCTCTTCTGTTGACCTGTGATCCAGGCTCTGGGCATCTATTGCTGGCACTGGCATTAGACTAGTAGGAGTGGGATGGATTGAGGTTCCCCTCCCCTGGAAGCTTTAGTTCAAAAAATACATGCCTCAAAAGAAATACCTGAAGACTGTTGGAGTTTTGGGGTTGTTTTTCTTTTGTTGTTGTTGTTGTTTTTGTTGTTGTTGTTGTTGTTGTTTTGTGGGGTTTTTTTGTGTTTTGGTTGGTTGGTTGGTTTGGGTTGGTTTTGTTGCTTTTGTTGTTTTGTTGTAGTTGTTTTTCTTTTCAGAAAATGGTAAAAATACATATTTTAATCCATCAAAATTCAACCCTCCTCAAATGTAAGTGAACATCTGCTTACATCTAAGAAACATTTTAAACTTCTTGAGTTACCAGAACTGCAATCCCTAGAGACAAACACTTTTCAGAGAAAATCTATATCATAGATGGCTTTATGGTAGGAAACTGCAGTATGCTGTATGCAATTGTAAGTGAATACGCAGCCAAGTCATCTCCATAAACTCAACGAAACTTCAGTTTTTAACTCAGTAGAAAAAAATAGTTGGAAAAGAGAATGAAAAATGTTAATTGAGATTCTCTGAAATGTCTAAGCAGATTATTAGCAGTATTTAAAAAAACCTCAAAGGGTAAAATCAGGGAATGTCTTTATTTTTATGGATCTTCAATTAAAGCTTTTGTTTAATGGTGTTCTAAGTCATCTTTCTCAGTCACTAGAGGGAAAGTGAGGTCAATTTACTAATGCAACTTACCAAACCCAGGAAAATGTAAAATATTCTATCTAGCTTTTTAGCTATTCAAAAAACTGTACATTTAAATACCTATCTATAGATCTGATTCTTAGTTTACTGTCAAAGCTGTTGATTTATCACTTGAGTTATATATTGAGAGCAGCCCTGCAGAGAAGGACTTGGGAGTGTTGGTGGATGAAATGCTTAACATGGGCTGGCAATGTGCACTGACAGCCCAAGAAGCCAACCGTATCCTGGGCTGTATCAAAATATTCATGGCCAGCAGGTCAAAGGAGGAGATTCTGGTCCTCTGCTCTGCTCTTTTGAGATCCCAACTGGAGTACTGAGTCCATTTCTGGAGCACCCATCACAAGAAGGACATGGATCTATTGGAGGGAATCCAGAGGAGGGCTATGAAGATGATCAGGGGGCTGGAACACATCTCCTAGAAGGACAGGCTGAGGGAGCTGGGTTTCTTCAGCCTGGAGAAGAAGTCCCTGGGGACACCTTATGGTGTAAGTGGCCTTACACTGCAGGAAGGGGGACTGCAGGAAAGGTGGAAAGGGACTTTTTATAAGGGCTTGTGGCAATCGGACAAGGGACAATGGTTTTAAACTGAAAGAGGGTAGATTTAGATTAGACATTAGGAAGAAGTTCTTTACTATGAGGGTAGTGAGACACTGGAACAGCTGGACAGGGAAGCTGGGGATGTCTTATCCCTGGAAGTGTTTAAGACCAGGCTGGATGAGGTTTTGAGCTACCTTGTCTGGTAGGACATGTCCCTTCCCATGGTAGGGCGGTGGAACTACATGATCTTTAAGGTCTTTAAGGTGCCTTCCAACTCAAGCCATTCTATCATTCTATGATTCTATGATTTTGTGTTGTATTTTGAACAAAAACAGACTATAAGATGTTGGTTCACTCTTCTTCAGAGACCAGGACCATGACTGTTTACTCTTCCCAAGAACTGACCATGTGTTCAGCACATTCCTAGGAGTCAGGAACTCTTTCTACCTCTGCCAACATGCCCTAATTAATCTTTGATATTGCCTTCAAATTATATTTTTTCTTTGTCCTATAACTTATGAGTTTACAGTGCAATGAAGTGTATTACAAAGTTGGAAGCTAAAAATACCATTGTATTCATACATATACTATGAGACAGAACCTAAACACAGAAGCAGTGAGTTAGAAGAATAGCATTGTTACATTGGTCTAAATGTTCTGTAGCCAAAGGTGGTTTCAAACAATAACATAATTGATTTTATTTTTATAAATTCCTATGAGACAAGTTCCTTAGTCATTGGATTGCTGCCCTAATTTTTAGAGGTGTTCGTTACCTCTATTTCTCGTTGTATTTAGTGACAAGAAAACTTGTTCAAATCCTGCCAGTGTCTTATGTATCTTATGAATAATGCCAGTATAAGTAAGAACAGATGGATGCAATTAAGTTCACTTCAAAACATGCAATAAATCAAAGCAGTTACATCCCACATGTGAGGATATAAAAATTCTTTGGGACAAGTATATTGAAAATTTTAAGTGTGAAATTTGCCCATGCCTGTTTAAGTGCACCTTATTATCCTTAGCAGTAATGATTATCCTTTCTAACAAGGATTTTCCTAGAGGTATATTTCTGTATCTATAAGTATAATTACACATCAAGGAATCCAAATGAAATATGACAGTCACACAAGGTACTGCCCATCAGCTAAACTGCTGTGATTCAGCTGGCATAAAGATCTTTGTGAATGATAGGACTTCTGACATTTAAACATTTACATAACAACTCTATCAGTTTAGGATGCTACTTCCCTCATCTTATTTGTCATTGGTTTCCTCCAGGAATTACTCCACATCAGAGCTAACAAAAAGGAACCTGAACACATTAGTAAAATGTCTACCAATTTGGTCCTAACAGTCAAAAGAGAAGTTAAACCAAGATACTAGGCTTTTCACTAAAGCTTCTAAGAACTGTCCACACACTCTGTTTTACTAAATGATTCCCAGTTGCAGAGTACAACATATTAGCTGCTGGTTCCTTTGCTTATCTTAATTTTAAGCTACTGAATTTCATATCACAGCTGGAATGGTCTGGAAATCATATGCAGAGAGTTATGCAGCTGAGCTCAGCTTAAAAGCTGTCTTCTAAGTCATTAGATTATGTGAAATGGTGTTCTCACAGCCTGAAACAGCCACAATTTTTTACCTTAACCAAAATCGAGAGACATTTTTTGCAAGTTAGCAACTTGTGTTAATGAATCTGCAGAAGCAGCATGATGGATTTTCCAGGTCTGTCAGAATTCTTTCATTTTCTTCCTTCCTTCTTAAGTGTTAAACTTTATGTCAGTTCAAACAATTCCCATGGTGACATAGAGAATTATTCTGGTGGGTTTTCTGTTCTTCCACTGCCATATGTCTATAACAAAATGTTTTACATGGGCAATTACATCTTACAAAGCAGAAAAATGTAAAAGTACTAGAATATTTCTAAGAAAAATCAGATGACTTCCAGGTATACGTCACCCTTCTTTTACCCCCTATTTTTTTTGTTTGTTTTATGTGAATGAAAAATCCAAAAATTACTCTGAAATTCCCTTTTCCACTTTGAGTTTGTCAGGATATCCTTATAGTCTATTTTTAATATTGAATTTCTGTTAATCTCTGTATTTTTTTCTCTTCAATATACACACAGATAACTCTTACTAACAGAAAACTGCAAAAGCATGAAAAAAAAGGCAAAAGCATAGATAACAGACAAATGCAAGTAGACAGACTTTGGAACTTGCTAGTCTTAGCTATCAAGAGTTAGTTTGTTAAATGAAATTAGCCTAGCTCTCTCTCTACATCAGTGAAAAAACAAGTGCAAGATCTCACAAGTTTCAGCTAAGTGTGATGCAGTTTCCTTCTCCACTCTCCTGCTAAGTGTCTCCACAGCTCAAGCAGCATCAGTAAGGTGGATGATAAGGAAAGGTGTGCTTGCTGACCTTCACATGAATACATGCCTGCATCCTCAGCAGGAATAAAGTGGGAGAAATCACAGCACACTAAGAATAGTCTTAGGACAAGCAGCCAAAATTAGTCCGAATTAGCTAAATGAGCAGCATGTTCCCCATGGCTGTAGAATAACCTTGTACACCCATGGTTTCTTCTGAAGAAGAGTGCTCATCCTCCACACACAATTTGAAAACATTCACCCTAGCCAGGCTTCTGCCTGACACTCCTCTTTTTTTCATTCTTGCCTTTAGTTCAGAGTTTCATTCAAATAGTCCATCATAGAAGGAAAGTTTTGAAAATAATGTTTACCATATTATAAGGTCATTTTTTTCTTCATTTCAGGAGTGGAATTTTTAAAGACAGTAAATATGTTTACCTGCACCAGAAATTGTATGAAATGTCTAGATATCATTCTCCATTCATGTCCCTCTTCCCACCTCCCTGGATTACATTATAGTTTAACAACTGCTGTAGAATAAAAGAGCCTCTCCTGCTCATTTAACATATTTAAATTGAGATTTTCTATTCTTTTCTTTGACTCAATCAAAGTAATTTCTGTATGTGGTGTTAATGGTATCTTTAGAGGTGGCTGAAATTAAATCATATTTGATTTTGTCCCTTGAACAGAAATGGCATGTCCAATAAACCAGAAATTTCATGATCTGTGGATTGAAATCTGAATTTAGCATCCTCAGACCACTTTTTGATTAGACAATAAAAAGCACAGAGGCATGAGTTTCGCACTATTCTTTACTTCTCCATTTCACTCTATAATCCGCAATTCCACACTCTACTAGCTTTCTATTAAAAATATAAAGTACTACCTATTTATAAAAAGCTTGGTTTTTCCTTACTAATCCAATAGGCTCACTAAGTTCTTTTGTCAGAACTATGTGCTGATGTGATTGCCTACACAAAGGATCGGTAATAGCATCTGTTTTTGCAAGGCATGTGTGAGTACTCCATCTCACACTAATTCTTCAACCACAGGAGTACCTCAGTACAGGCAGTCTCAAGCTTCTCTGACTGCCAAGATACAGCAGGCACTGTGGCCCAGCTGATAGCCTTGGGACTTCAAGATGCAAAGTAACATTCTTTACAGGAAGATGACCCATAGTAGTTGCTTTGTTTTTATATATATTTTTTTATCTAGTGTTGCCCTTATACTAGGAAAAGCCATAAGATGCAAAGGTCTCGTAGCACTGCTTATTGCTTACCTACCCTAATATTACCTATACAGCATCTCAGACTCAGTTTAACAGGAACCAGCTGTGTCAGAGCATAGTGATAACTTGGCCCTCGGTAGCTCCCTGCGGAGAGCTGAGCCGTTGATGTACTCCCAATCAATTCCTACACAGTTACAGTTCAGTGAGCTATTTAAAGAAGAAAATGACTGTGTAAAGCAAAATGGATATTCAAAGAGAAGAACGGATTAAGAAATAAAGAACTAAAAACAAGGCAAAACCTGAGGTAAAGGAGATAGACCTAGCACAGAGAATATGGGGAAAAAAGGGAAGAAAAAGCAGTATGAAGGACACAAAACTTTGTGTTGTAAATCCTCAGATAAATGAGAGTCTCATCAGCAACACTGATATTTATAATTACTGTGGGAAAGCATTCTAATTCTTTAGTATAATTTCTCTGCCTATGCACATGTGCAAAACTTAACTCACCAGGCTAAGCCCAGTGGCCAGGAAAACCATTGTAATAAATATACAGTAAGTTTTAGTGATTAAAATAATACAACTAATCTTTCCAGTGAAGACTTCTGGTATTACCTTAATGACTATATTATAAATGTAGTATGTTCTAGTGATTACTGGACTTAAGTATCTCAGTCAGTCAAAAGAAATACAAAATGCAATAGAAACTCAGATAGATAGAATAAACAGACACTTTTGGAAACCACTTTTACAGATCACAGTGACCTTATAACACCCCAGTGCCAAAATGTAATAACACACAACCTATATTTTTGCTACCACAAAGAGAAAACACATGAAGAGCTGAAGATGAAAAGCAAAAAGAAATAAGAAATAAAAACATGGGATTGCAGTTGAAATGAACACAAATATCCAAGGGTTTTCAAACTGCTTTTTAAAATGTCCAAATGGTAGCCCCTGTAAGTCACAGCCTTTTTTAAAAAACATTCCGGTTCCAGTTTGAAGAGGTTCTGACAGCAGTGCTAAAAGAAAGGATGTGAGTTCAGGGCTCTTAATACTGCTGCTTATGGGGGAAAGAAAAAGCATTCTCTTCCAGAAAAGGATAGTTTAACAGAACCTATTCTATATACGCTAAAATAGAGCCAAAGTTCAATTTAAAGTGCTGTTGCACACTTTACCAAAGCTCTTGACTTCAGAATTTTTTTCTCGACTGGGCTTACAAATCCTGTATCTGTTGACCTTCAGAACATGATACAAGACCATTTATTCTTTCAGCTTTTTGCTTTTGTGTGTGTCTGAACAAGGTTAGGAAAGAGGAAGGAAGGAAGAATCGCCTGGGGAAGTCACTGGTGTTTAAGATAGACAACATGGACAAAAGCATTCAGCTGAAACTGCTGGAAAAAGCAAGATAAACAGAATGTAGTTAGTCAAATACTATTAGTAAGACTATCATAATATGGCCTATTTTTTTTCTGATTTACACTGGTTTATAGCAAGTACACAATAACAATACTCCCTGTATTTGGAGGGAAGAAACAAATTTCCATTCCTGACTGCAGCTGGGATTGAAAATATTCAGTTTCTATAGCTGATTTGAACTGCTGCTCATGAAAAGAAATGCTTTTAATATTTTTGGAAAAAATATTAACTGCTACAAATTGATTGACCCAGTATCTTTCTAATGTAGCTAAACATAGCACCAGAGACTGAAGCATTCAGTGTTACTATTAATTAGGATTTCTTTCATTATGTCATATCCTCTGAATCGTCTAGAGAATATTCTTTATGTAATGTGTAGGGCTTCCATATAATCATGATCCTGAATTTTAATTATCTTTAAAATAAGAGAATAATACCACAAAATTTCTTCAAGTATACCAGGGTCATACAGTATAAAATCAAGCACTGAATTTCTGATGGGCTTTTGCCTTGAATGTGACTATTCTTTGAATGGTCCACTGATTTCTGTATTGTGTTTAATCACGCCAAATAGAGGTTCAAAATTTTGCTGCTTTTATATGTTATGAAAATAAAATTACAAATGAAATATTGATAATTTTGTTAAATATATAAAATTTATTTGAGTATATCCTGATATGTCATCAGAGAATATTAAATGTGATATGAAGACTGAAGGAGAAAAATGTTGGTTTCAGATTACAATAACATTTTCATTTCTTGGTACTTGATTCTAGTTGTCTCTTGAGATTCTTCCTGGAGGCTGTGACTCAGGATTCAAGCTTCTTTCAAAGAAACTTATGTCTATAGGAAGCTTGAGATAACATGAGTTGTGACACCTAGAATTTCACAGACTTAAACTATGTTTTAAAAATATGCAGATGTATATTACATAAGCTTGGTATTTTAGGGGGAAGTAGTTGAAACTGAATTGTTCCAAGGTGGCACCATCTATTGAGAAAGCTGCCTTCCTTTAAGGCACAAAAACAATTAAGTGAGGAAAAGAGAGGCAATGTGAATTAGTGGCATTGTAGTTCTTTCATTGACATCATAAATGGCTCTTTTGAATGTTTCAATGTTGTTTTGACATAGAAATCCTACTACACATTGACACATTTTTCTATTTGCAGTTGCTTTGTGTAGTGTTCTTTATGTGCCAAATAGTGGTAAAAGGTTGACATTATAAAAGATAATTTTTTTTATCTTACCTAGCTTCTACCTATCCATATCCATTAGGGCCTGATCCTACAGATGCTTACAAATAAGAACAGTTCTGTGTTATTCTTTGAGAATGTCTCACCTATGTAAATTTAAGTGACTCAGAACTGAAATTTGGGCTTGTATGAATAAGAAAATTAGCTTCAAATTTTGGAGGCCTGGAATCATCCAAATGCTGTAAATGGATCATGATTCATTTGTCATACAAATTAGCTTTTTAACTAAAAACATTTTTACAAGAGAAATTAATTATTTTACAAATATATTGTATGTAACAACACCATATTTCTGAATTCATGAAGAAGGAATTATAATTCATCAAAGTCTTGTTTTTCAGTTTCTTTGAAATACTAAAACTTTGGGCATATAGGAAAATAGCTGGACTGTAACCCCCTTGACCATTTGTGCATATTCCCACAAAATCTGGCACATTCATGAATGCACATCCCCTGTTTAGAACAGTACTGTATTAGTCCCTGATACTTCACTCCACTGTTTATGGTGTAGTGCTATATGTAGTAACACAGATTTCCAAATATTTTTCAAAGCAAGTACCATGGAGTCACACAAGCTTTTCCTGGAAAGAACTTCTGGAGATTCAACCTGCCATGTGAAGCAGGACTACTGTCAATGGTAGTTCAGGTTAGTCACGGGGGTTTTTTTATAGCTGAATCTTATAAAAACTTCCAGATACTCCACTATCTCCCTAGGTAAACTTCTTAGTGAAAAAGCTACCATTCCCATTTGTTGTTGCTATATGCTGTCACTACAAGAAGAGCTTTGTTCTGTCATTGGAAACATTTTGGGTGGCAGCAAAAAGCTATCAGCTTTCTCCTGAGCCTCCTCTTCACCAGATTAAGGCCCAGCTGCCTAAAACCCTCACCCCACAGGCCATGCTGGGTGCTTTCTGCTGGATTTCCTCCATTTTTTAAAACACTTCTTGAACTGGGAACCCTGAAAGTGAACACAGTATTCCAGGTGTGGTCTTATCAGTGCTGAGCAAAGAACAACATAAATTTCCAGTCTGCTTGCTACACCCCACCTGTTAGAGTCCAATTTACAGGTTTCTTTATCCATGCAATTTGCCAGTAATTGCCACATAAATCCTTCTTGTCCTATTCTGTGGATGGGCGTCCAAAAAATTATCTAATAATTTATATGAATCCATATTGTAGACCTACTTTAAATAAATCAACTGAATAATGCCTCCCTATGCAAAGATAGAGATTAAGGTTTATTTATCATTTCTGTTAAAAAACTAGACTTGTAAAGTTTAAGTCCAAGGGGACTAATAGGTCATTTGGACTGATGTCCTATATGTCAGAAGCTAATAATTTTTAAGTCAGTGATGTACTCTGACCACCATAACAGAGGTCTCCTTTTTAACAGGGTTTCTCCCTTGCAACTGGTTGAATAAATAAGAAGGGTAAAAACAAGTCACTTTTACAAGCACAAAGAGAATGAGGAAGAAAGTAAAAGGAAGAAAAGGAGGGTTCATCACTTGGGAAATGAAAACCTTGCAATCATACAGTAAAAACTCCTGCTGAGAGCAACTTGGAGACCTATTCCTTATTTGGCTCTTCCTCTGAGGAAAGAGGAACCAGTCTATATCACAGAGAGAAAAAGAGATCCACAATGTCAGAAAGATGAAAACCAGAAACTGTGAGCGGGAAGCACAGCTGACTGCTGGAGAATGGAAAAGAGTAGTTGCCCCTGTTTGCTGTGAAATTAGGTATGAGTCCAAATTTTTATTCAACTGAAGCATAAATTCTAATTATAATGAACAATGGTTTATACCACTGAAAAAGAAATGAAGGAACTGTGTATTTCATTAAAAATGCAGTAAGAAAATAGGATCAAAATCAACATGAAAATATATGAAGTAAAAAGAGATATGGAGTCTTTCTAGAAAAAACACCATTTTCCTTCTTCTTACTAGGATAGTCTTATTTTGTTCCCAAAAATAGGTACTTTGCACATTCACAATGAGGTAGAATGCCCTTAGGAAAAGGCCAGTTATATAAAGTGTCAGGACTGATAGGGAAGACTCGTTTAAACTGGACTCAGGTAAATTTCTTATAAAAGCCTGTACTTAGCTTATACATATAACCTTACATACCTCTAAACTGAAACACTACATAGGATGGAGCATCGGACAAAGTAAATGTCAGATGACTTTTTTTCTAAAGTGATTTTGTGAAATAAATTTTCATAATTATCTTGGATTAATAAATTTAATATAAACATATATTGCCCTTTTTCAGGTATGTGGTACAACCTATAGCTTCTTTGCAATATCATTAGTTGCTTGAGATCAAATCTCATAAAGGTAGAAAATGCACTAAGTATCTAAGATGCTCTTACAATGAGCACATTTTACAAACTACACTGAGGTAGAATTTGTGATCTTTTAATAGGTTTCAGTTTTCTTAGAACAATTGTATTTTGGTCTTAAATTAGTCCTTGTTTCTATGATCTAGGTATAAACATATTTACTAGAACATGTATTTTTCTCTATTTACAAATAGACGCAGCTTTAGGTGTGAAATCATAAAATAACTACATGCACTTTTTGTCTAACATTTTTTCACACAGAGACTGATCAGTGTGCCTTTTGTAAGAGACTGGCAGTCCTCACAACCAGTCCTGGTACTGCTTTGATTGTCACTGGTACACAGCTGCCTTTAAAAAGTGATCTTGATGCAATATGACAAGTACGAAAGCGTGAAGGAAAAGGTTCCAACAGTAATTTTCTGAAACTTTAAAGCTTAAAAGAGAGAAAGAGAGAGTGAGCTCTATTCAGTGCTGACAGAGGCTGGATGTTGTCTCCTGTGACTGTACATATATATATGAAAGTGGCTAATTACTAATGTTACACTCCTGGATGAGTGTTGTCCCCTGGTAATGAAATTATATACTGAAAACAAATAAAACCATTTTGACTTAGAAAACAATAGTTACAGAGACTGAAAGATGTGGTGAACCTTCCAAGTGTTTTGAGCTGAAGAAAAGCTACTTAGTGATCAAAAAAAATGAATATGTGTCAAAGGATCCCTTAAAGACTGGACTGGAGGATTGTGCACTCCAAATACGAGATCTTAAATACTTGAATGCTGTTATCACTCAAAGAAGAATCCACAAAGAAATGCAAGTATTCAGTGCATTCACTTATGTATAAAATGATTGACAATCTGCATATCTAAATGAACTATGAGGTTCAGAGTCTAAGGTTTTTACATTGTATATATGTTTCATTGCCTAAACCCCACTTCTTTTACATAGGTAAATATTACAGAATCACAGAATCACAGAATGTCTTTGATTGGAAGAGACTTTCAAGATCATCTAGTCCAACCGTTGACCCAACACTGCAAGCTTACCACTAAACCATGTCCCTGAGCACCAGGTCCACATGCCATTTAAATGCCTCCAGGTATAGCAACTCCACCACTGCCGTGGGCAGACCATTCCAATATTTGATAACCCTTTCAGTGGAGAAATGTTTCCCAATATCCAACCTAAACCTCCCCTGGTGCATCTTGCATCCATTCCCTCTTATCCTATCACATATCACCAGGGAGAAGAGGCTGTCCCCCTCCTTGCTCCAATCTCAGGTAGTAAGTAAATTTTGCTGAGTAAATAGGTGAACATTATGTATAGTCTCTGACTACCTGTCTCACTGACATACTAACTCCACATTGGGATAGGATGATCTGGATATGCACATTTTCCACTCAGAAAGTTGCAAAAGCAGTGCTTATGAAAGAAGCCAGTGGAAAGAAGGAAAGAGAAAGAAAGGAAGGAAGGGAAGGAAGGAAGGGAAGGA
>JAAGNO010012930.1:26284-49205 GCA_033439905.1 Ceryle rudis | reverse complement strand
AGCATGACTAGTTTGATGGATTTAGTCAACAGCATTCAGCAAACGGGGTAGGGGGGAAACAAGTGTGTAAGATTTCCCAAATCTAAAGACTTTTCAGCCCCGGTGCCCTTAATGGTTTGTTATGCGGCCTGGAACAAGTGTTGCTTCCAATTAATTGATCGAGGGGATTTATTTTAGTATTCTGGCCGGATGCCAGAGACAGAGGCTTTGTCCTAGCGTTTTAAGCACCACCCCTCCTTGCAAGTTTGAAATGTGAGCTGCCTGGGTGTTTTTTTTTTTTTTTTTTCTCCTCTCTTTCTCTCTCTTCCTTCTGGCAAAGTGACTGTGGCTGAGTGTGTGTGTGTGTGTGTGCGTGCGCGCAGGAGTATGAGAGGAGGAGGGAGAGGTGTAATGGGAAAGCAAGAGATGGATCACTAGAGACAGAAAAGAAAACCATCAATATCAGTAACATGCAGCTGAGGTGAGATTTTTCTGAGTGATTTTCTTAAAACCCTTTCAGAAGATTTAAAGCAGCCTTCTGCCATGCTGTGTGCTGAAGACGTTACTCCTAAGCAATGTCATAGGGATGCTTACATGTATATTGCCGTTTTAGGTCTGTTCGCGTACGTGTGAAGTTTTAAAGCTTAACCTGATTCTCTTTATTGTCTCTAGAGGGTTGTAGCTTGAGCACAAAT
Source organism: Ceryle rudis (assembly GCA_033439905.1). NCBI lineage: Eukaryota > Metazoa > Chordata > Aves > Coraciiformes > Cerylidae > Ceryle > Ceryle rudis. Next base: position 48,531 of record JAAGNO010012930.1, on the reverse strand, counting down.
AGCCTGTTGGCAAGTACGGCATGAGCCCATTAGCAAGACTCCATCTGTGATTGGTTTTGCCTGGAAACCGGGAGACAAGCAATGAATAATTGATGTGTGTTGTGCAGTAGCTGGACAGGCAAAGAGGAGAGAGGGAGAAAGAGAGCAGGGTGCCCTCAGAGGGGGGAAGAGAGAACAAGCTTGAAAATAGCTACTAGCTGCCTTGTGCGGAGATGAAGGCAACCCCGGCTGTCTTTGTTCTGCACTGGCTGGTTTCTGCCTAGAAGTGTTTGCAGACATATGTGGCCTTTTCCTGCAGCAGCAGCAGCAGCAGCAGAGAGGCGGGGGAGCAGAGGAGGACTAGGCTTTTGAATGAAACGTAACTTGGGGGTAAGTTGGTGTCTTTGGGGGAGGGGGCCGTACGCGTGTAAGCGGGGACGCGTGTGTGTCTGTGTTCGCCTCAGCCTGCCTGGGAGCTGCGTGAGCGAGTGTGTGTGCGAGTGTGTGCGTGTGTTCGTTGGAGCGGGGTGTGTGTGCCAGCGCCAGGGTGGGTGCATTGTGGGAAAGGCGGTGCTGCCTGTTGTCAGAGGGGGTGGCAGGCAGGCCGGCTCCACCGGGAAACTGGGACGGCTGTGCGTACAGCCACCCTTCGCTACGGCTGCCCCCTGAAGAGATGTGGGGATGCGAGATGGAGACTCATGGCTTGTTAATTTAACTGGGCTTTACCATATTTTTATTTTAGGGGGTGAAGCTTTTAAATTTTATAAGAATCTTGCTTATTATATCTGCAATCATAAAACCAAAAGGCAACAACAGCAATTACTGGTGGCATTTTCTCCAACTTTAGTTTATCTGGCCACATCAAAATGTGACGAGCTGTTCTGCAAACGGTGACAATACCACTGCCACCATTTCAGTTTTACTGTTTTTTATAAAGACCCTGCTGTGCAGAACTCACATCCGTGGCAAGTGGTTGCAAAGAAGATACCAAAGTAGTATCAGTATCAATAGCGGTCTTACGTATTCAGGTTGACGAGTTTTTTTCCCCACGTGTTGAGTAGTAACAAGTGTCATCTTTATCTCTTTGCCTGTTTAAAAACTAAAAAGATTATCTAAGTGGCATATGATTTATGGAGTTTTCAGAAAGTTTCAAACTAGTGATACTAGAGTGAAATTTGGGATGTTGATTTATTTTTTTCTTTGTTTAGTTACTTGGATTAAAGCAAATCATAACTTAAAACTGAATAAAAATGACATATATTTATGTACAGAAAAAATGAAATGCAAGGAGCCCAACTGTACGGCTTTGGTGTTTGCAACTCGAGACGTTGATAGCATGGTTTGCTGGGGGAAGAGAATTGCTATGGTGTATATAAGCAGCTCTGCCATCGCTGAGTAATGCGAAATAGACTTTGCCTCAGGTAGTGTCAGTCATCCCATGTCCACTAAAGTCACTGTCAAAAAAAGTGTTGGCTTGAATCATAGAAACTACTTCTCCTGCATTCAGGTGAGCCCATGATAAAACCTGGCTGAAAACCCCTTAATATCTGTCAATTTTGGATGAAATAAATGCTCTCTGTATACAGCTCTCATGGGGTGAACTGGCCTGTTTGAACCTCTGTTTATGACAGCGGCTCATCTTGGTTCAGAAGACCGCATAAGATGATATTTGCTCTGCATATCTCTAGGTTTTGGAGAGAAAAGTTACTGCAAAGACAGTTTACTTCAAGAAGTCGTGTCTCAATCAGATTAAGCTAACCAGGTCATTAGACTGGGATGACCCAAGAGAAACAACTTTGCATGGCTGAAGCATGATGTGGAAATGGAAGCACATAAAATTAAGATCCAACCTAAATTGCTCTAAGTTACCTAATATTTCCTTTAAGTTTTCCTCAAGTTAGAACTTTATTACAGTTATATTGGTAAAATCAGTAATTAGCAGCAGCTAATCATGCATAAAAGTACAAGCTCCTCTCAGTTGAGCAGAAGCATGTTTCCTCTGTGCTGTCACCGATCTGCTTAGCAGGATTTTGTTCCTCTTTTTGCTTAGCACCTAAATCAAGATGGCAGTTAAAGTGTAGTAGAACTTGCAAACAAAAGTTTGGGTTTATGTAAATTTACTTGCGAAGAGCTCAGTCAGTAATGCTTCAGTTTGAGTTTAAGCCAACAGAGGAGTGTTACCAAAGGCTCAGTTTCGAATTTATGATTAAAATTTTGATTTGAAAAAATACTTAACATTAGTTTGATTCCCACCTGCCTCACTTTTACCCCTTTCTGGAGGTGCCATCAGAAAATCTGTGGGGAAATGTGCAAGTGCAGTGCAGTCTCACTAGTAAGGAGGCTGTGTGAACATGGAAGGTGCAGTTTCACGGTAGCAATTGAAAATACTGCTCATAGGAGAGCTTTGAGACTTGGTCTTAAGCCTTTAATCTTATCTAGAGCGTAATAAAATGGACACAAATGTCAAATCTGTGCTTGCCAATGTCTCCACAGTTCTGGCAGAAACATTGCAGTGTTCGTGCACTCCTGTGGGTGTTACTTGTGCCAAAAGTAGCATTTAGTCCCTTATTCTGGATGCTCCAAAAACACCCAAGAAAGCTTGTCCCCATGTAGTACACAGGGCACAGCTGTTGGCTACAGAGAAAAGAAGAGCGTGCAAACTGACAGTGTGAGAAGAACAGAGGATACTTTGGGCTCAATTAATAAACAAGTTGTTTTTGTAGTAACAGGTACTGTATTAATTACAGCAAGATAATTTAGGGAGAATGGTCTGGCAAAATAGGCCTTCTGTTGCCATAAAGGTTAGTATAGCAATTAGTTAGATTAAGAGAGTATCTGAATTGGCTCCCCAGTTACAAGATGTAACTAAGACAAGAGAATAAAGTCTTTCTATATCATAAGGTAAACTAAGGAAACAGAAGTTCCCATGTTGGTTTCTTCCAGGGGAGGGGACAACAATCCTCCGCTGTCACAGGCTGTGGCAACACGAGGCTGCTTTCTCATGACCAGGACACCAGTGAAGGGGATATTACTGATTAGCAACAATAAAAAATCTTACTGGAGTGCAGCCCACAGGAAACTGTCACTCTGTGGGATTTCACAGTGTAACTTCTTTTTTTTCTCATGACAAAAGTAAAGACAGAACATTATATTAACCAGTAAAAGAGCTTACCAAGGAAGGAGCTAACCAGGGGAAAGCAAATAAACCCCAAACCTTAGCATGTGGAACATCGCTAAAATGATATTGAGAGAACTCAGTGCAGATGCTTTCTGGTTTTGTTCCTTTGAGAACAGAGTGCCCCAGGAATACCTTCTTCTGAGGCTGCTCTTGGAAGTGGAACTTCTTTTTTTTTGTCTTGGGTGGAACAAACAGAAGAGGCTGCTGTTAACAGACCACTGTGAAACTGCTTGTAAGCAGCTGGAAAGCAAGGCTTTTTGCTCAAGGGGTGTGGGGGGGTGGGAATAAATGGGAAAAAGTGACTTCTACCCAGCATTGCTCAGCTATTGCTGTATTGTAGTTCAGAGCTTTCCAAGCTAGAGCTGGGTGATCTGATCTGAGTATCAGCAGGCTTGCTGGGCCGTGTGGATAGCTGTGCAGGCTGAGTGGATGGTTTACTGCCTCCAGTACCTTCCAGGGTGCAGCGTGTAGTGCAGCATAGCATATCCTGGGGGGGTTAAAAATATCGCTGTAACGAAATGACCCCACTGCCTGTACTCTAAATTTCCTGGAGTTTGCTGCAGTTGTTTTCCCTGTGCTGCCTTTCAGAAGAAAACAGAAAGTTCTGTGAAAAAAAAAAAAAACCCACTAGATGTGGTATCTGTTCCACTGTAGTGTGGAGTTACTGATTGTTTCTTTGGAGTGACCAAAGCAAACAGATCCTTATAAAAATAGCTAAAAATTAATACACTGGAAAAAATACATTGGTTTAATATCTCTTGACTCTTCTAACAGCAGGATAGGGACAAAAATTCCACCAGGTATACCTGCTTCTGAAATGCTCGTGCAATGGAATAATTAGATATATGAAACAGTTGTTCAAGAAGTTGTTCAACTTCCTCGATGTTGGATCGTTTGAAGTTACTGAAAAAAAAAACTTTTAAACCAGAATGTAAAATGATGAGCCAGCCTTCAAATGAAACGGATGTTTCAGTAATTATCAGAGGTACACCGATACGCAATAAAGCAAAGCGGTAATAGCTTTTAAGGCATGGTGAAGAGCGTGTATCCGTCCATCCTCAATGAGAAAGCAGCCAGCCAGTCTGGCACGTACGTAGGCTCTTTCACTGAGGATTCAGTAAGGACGCAAGAGAAGCCCAGAAAGAACACAGGTTATTTTCCCCATTTAAAATTGGAAGTTCCCCAGAGAATTTTCTCCTTAAAATGAAGACACGGTATAGATAAAAAGAGAGTGACGCTGAGACAGTAGTTGCTTCAGCAGCGTGGAACATTGCCGCTCTCAGCCCACCTGTAATAAATACACATTCTCCAGTTTTCGGCCTGGATCATTCTCAAATGTCTCGCGTTCTCTGGAGTGTGTTACTAATCCTGATTCCTGGTTTGTTGGGGCTCGTTCTGTTGTCAGCATCCCAGTGCAACCAATGGCAGTTTTACCTATTCGGGGGGGGGGGGGAAATGTTCATTCTGTTCTCGGTTGTTTTTATTAGTAACAATAAAATGTTCACACACCCAGATAGGCTCCCGATTCTTAGTGTTTATTATAAACTGAAGTATATATCTCACCAATTTGATGAATAACTTTTAATGTTTGTCAACTTCTAATCCTGTAGCTGAATTTTCTTGTCAGTAGGAGGTAGTCAAGCTGGACTCTCGTGTTGACATCCTGGAAGCAGACAAAAATCATTGGTAAATACGAGGCAGTTAGAATGCTATATTGAATATAATGTTACAGTACCTGGAGAGGTTCTTTCATGTGCTTATCTTTAAAAGTATTTGTTCTGATTTTCAAAATCATTCTGGCTTGATTTAGTTGCAAATAAAGCAAGTAGAGCTTCAGCAGAAGCAGAACTAGGGCAACCAGGGATGCTCATAAAAATCACTCCTTTACTTATTCTTGGATATATTATGTTACTCAAGCCCAAGAAGGTAACGGAGGAAGCTAAAACGAGATTGTCGTATGACTTTTCAGTACTCAGTTCTGCTAACCAGCTCTACTGACCTGTTTGTTTTGGCTTAATATAGTTAAAATTTTATTAACAACCTTATTTCTGCATTAGTAAGTAGTAGGAAAAGAAAAAAAAACTTTTTTTTTTTATTGCCACTTACTTATCCGTAGTCTAGCCAGACTTCAGAAGGGTGTTAACAGTACTTTTACCGTCTTATCTACTGACGCTACGCACTGTTTAAGAAAGTTGAGTTTTTCAAGCATCACCCCAACACCGCGGCTTTCAGACAAGCCTGTCATGATTTCCTTATTTATACAGATTGCAGTGGTTTATGTAGTCTTGGTCCTGCTTGATCTGTCAGCAGTATTTGCTTCCATTGATCACAGGCTGTTATTTGACTGCTTTGAGCAGCTCGTAGGTCTCCCTGCTTCTCTTAATGGGGTCTACTACAGATATTTCTCCAAGTTCCCATTTTGTTGCTGTCGATAGTTTTAAGTCCAACCTTTCCACTCAGACAGATGTGCCATAGGGTCGTGTCACACCCTTTGTTGGGTTTTTCTGGTAAGTTTGGTAATACGTTAGTGAACTTTGGCACTGTAACTGGGGTTCTGTCCCGATTTGGCTGCTAGTTCTGATTTATGATTTGGCACCGTGCCTGGCTGTCATGTTTGGTTATATGTTGTCTGAGAACTCATCCTATCCTAGGTGTAATAAAATGGCATATTTTTGCAAGTAAGAGCCAGTCCTTCATGTTCCTATCTACCTTTTCATCCATGTATGCTCCTACTGGTTTTCTGGCAATAGGGCAATTGAGGCTTTAGTCTGGAAGAAACTTCTAAACCTTTTCATCTTTTTGCATATAGACAAGTGCTGTTAAATTGTCCTGTTCCATTCAGCTTTCCAAATGGCTATATGTGTTTTCTAACTACTCCTTAGGGTGGAAGTACTGCAATTCTTTAATTGGCCAGTTTACCTGGGAAGTCCTTAAAGTGACTGTCCAAAGTAATTTGTGGCAGCCAAGAAGTACGCTTCACTAGACAAAAGTTGCATTAAAACCAGAAACACCCATCTAAGCTTTTATATGGTCTTAGTCCATTAAAAACCAGAGATTTTAATCTTTTTACTAAATGACTTTATGGCTCACAAATATACTTTTAAGCTCTTTGAAAAACAGAAACACAGATAGTCCTCATGTATTTGCTCTTCTGACTTTAATATCAGGGTGATCTTCTTTTGAACATGCAATTAAGCTTCTGTCTGTTGTTATTTGCGGCTCCTTGTATCATTTTCATAGAAAAACAGCCCAGCACGATAGTGTTTGAGCAGGAAGAGGAGATAGACAGTGGTTGGCTTTTTGAAGAAGTATTTGAGATGGAGAATTAGGAGGACAAAGTGATTTTACCTGTAAAGAACACATTGACTAGATGACGACTTGCTGTTTTCACTCTTCCATCTAGACACTTCAACATTTAGTGAGACTAGGATGTTGGCATTCTGGCTTGCCTGATATTCAGCAAGCTGCTTCTTTGTCTCCACATGTACAAAAAATACCGAGGCGGGGTGATTTATTTTCTCCCAGAGTGAGTTTTGGACTTGGAGAGTTAATTGTTCCTTAGTATGCAGTACCCCATAATCTTGGATTATTTATTTTGCAATAAGCAGAACAGAAGATACAGTTTGTAATTTCTGTTAAGAGTAGGTTTATAGGAGATCAGAAAAAGAAAGTTTTGAAGTCCCATCTTAAGTGTTGACTTAAAACGGCCCTCTTGAAGCACTCAAGAATCATGTTGCAAGGGCAAAAATGTCCTTCTTGTTAAATGACTGTAATCTAAAATGTTATAGAGAGCTAAATGATTTATTGATGCCTATTTCTGAGGCATTTACCTGCACCTCTAGCCAGCCCATTCCATTTATTTTGCCTTGCTGACAAATTAGCAAGCTATTTGTATGTCAGATTTGGTCAGTAGTCAACTCCCACCCCCTTACACGTTGAACAGCTTTTAATTTAATTGTTTGTGGTGTTGGCAATTTATTATCCAGATAGATGTCACTCAGAGGAGCTCTTTTAAAAAAGAAAAGAAAAACCTGAAAACACCTCATTAGTGCCTTATAGAAGAGAGTATGAGGAGCAGCTTTAGCTTCCAAGCCTTTGCCACACACAGGCAATGAACGATCTCTCTGGTACCTTCTTTTCTGTTAAATAGCTTGGAATGTGAACTATTAGGCTTTGATTTAGTGACTGGCATAAGTCAGCTGTGATTATGGCCTTTTTCATTTTATCTAGACACCTTTAAGAAATGAGCAATCAGAATTACCTGTTGGAGTTGTAACTGAGTAAATGTGTTGCACAAATACTCTCAGGCAGAGTTGAAGTGTGAGTTACCGCCTGCAGTGATTGCACCACTGTTCTTGAATAAGTTTTGCGGGGGATTTAAGGCAAATTTTTTTGTGTCTTGCTGAATTGTTTTAGCTTTTGACAGAAATGCTCATCACAGTGAGGATCCGAGCGCTCCCTTTCAAAGTCAGAATGCTGTACTGTTGCACACAGGCAATTGCAGGTTGCCTGACCTTAGCTGCCAGGCTGTGTCCTGCCTTGCTGCTCCTCTGTGACACCGCCACTGCTACTGGCTGCACAGCACCTGCCAGTGTTTCCCAGTGAAATCTGTTGTATGGGTATGTTTCTTAACCTTAACTTATCCAAACTTGCACTTTGTAAAATTAAATAGCGTAAGAAATTTGGGCTTTGCTATATCAAAGAGGATTTTCATGTCATGAGAGGGTGCCTGGTGCTGGCCATTCTGGCCACCTCATTCCACTAGGGCTCTCTGGGACTGCAGTTGGTGGAAAAACCAAACTGTTTTTTTCTGCTCTCCAAAAGCGCCATGCTTGCTAGTTAACAGTATTGACACTGTACAGCTTGAAATGTTTTATGGTCTTACATCTACTTAACCTTTAATGTTTTCTGTCAACATCTATCATGACCCGGTGGCCTATGGTTAGTAAAAAGTGCCCTTGCAGCCTGCCAGATACTGCAATGGAATTAGGCCTTTAAAATTATCAGACCTGTCAAAGGGGCTTATAATCCTGTGAGAGCTTTAAGTGGTTCCTTACCTCCACTTGAATACGTATTTGACCTGGTTGAAGTGTTTTTTCTTACTTGTTTTGTTTTTAGTTCCCATTAATACTTTTGAAACGGGGGCGGGCACTTGTTTCCTTGGCATCTTTACGAGAAGTCTCACTTCTGTCCCAGATGTCCTTTTTTTGGCTTCTTTTCTCTCTCTTGCACTTGTAGATTAAGCTCTGCAGATATTTCAGTGGGAACTCGTTCCCTTAAGTAGGGGAATAAGGACACTTCGTTATGTGCATTAGTCAGTCAGTGTGCACCAGGGGCTGACACAAGTCAGGAAGGAATGTTAGGCTTGCTTGAAGGGGGTTGGACTCAACATAGCACTTGGAGAAGATGCTGAACCAACACCTCTGGAAACAGATGTCCTCTGCAGAGCAAGTGTGGGAAGGACAGTAACACCATGCAGTTCCTCACGTTTGCCACCCCTGTGCCCTGTCCTGAGCAGAGGATAGCACTGGCGACGTGAGGTGGTTTACCTTCTGCTAGCCGGTGTTCAAATACCTGTGGAGATGCTGCAAGTAGATGTGTAGCACATTAGCAGTTTACCTGTGATTATGTCACGGTGCCTGGCAGCCATGAACACTATGGGAGGTTCTGTAGTGTTTCTGAACTGGGAGATAGTATATGGGACAATTGGTCATATCCAATAGAAATTGAAATGCAGTGGGGGAGGTGATTTGATCACATCACACACAGCCTGCAGTAGACAAGTTTGGCAAGTCACCTTATCTGAGCCTGTTTCCTGAGTCCCACTTCAGAGCAGTTTCCTGTCTTTGTATGGCTGTTGCGTATGAACCGTTCGCTTCAAATTATGGCAAGTGTTAAATACTGCCTTTTTTTTTAGTTAAAGGGTGGTTTGACTTTGGCTGCTGAAGTAGTGCCATGCTGATTCAGTGTCGTGGTTTAACCCCAGCTGGCAACTAAGCCTCACCCAGCTGCTCCCTCACTCCCTCCTGGTGGGATGGGGGAGAGAACTGGAAGGGTAGAAGTGAGAAAACTTGTGGGTTGAGTTAGACAGTTTAATAAGTAAAGCAAAATCTGCACTTGCAAGAAAAGCCGAACAAGGAATTCATTCACCTCTTCCCATCAGCAGGCAGGAGTGCAGCCGGGCTCCATCTTGTGTAATGCTTACGTGGGAAGACAACGGCCAACACCCCGAATGTCCCCCCTCTTCCTCCTTCTTCCCTCAGCCTTATTTGATGAGCATGACATCCTATGGAACATTGCTCTGGGCAGTTGGGGTCAGCTGTCCTAGCTCTGTCCCCTCCCAGCTTCTTGTGCACCCCCAGCCTACTCACTGGTGGGGTGGTGTGAGGAGCAGAAAAGGCCTTGAGTCTGTGCGAGCACCGCTTGGCAATAACAAAAACATCCCTGCGTTATCACACTGCTGCCAGCACAAGTCCAAAATGTAGCCCCGCACCAGCTACTAGGAAGAAAACTACCCCCCCCAAACCCAGCACACACAGTTTCTTAACACCAGCAGGGTGATGCAAGGTGAGGAAAGAGAATAAAGCTAATGAAATACTGCTCTTGGAAAATATATCTTGTTACACACCTTATCCATGTGATAGAGTGAAATGCACTGCATGCAGCCATTTAATTTTCAAGGAAAAGAACTTCAACTGCAGAGATTTTTTTTTTACGTTTTCATTGTTCTTGTATAGCACAATCAAGCAAGCTAGAAGAAAATGTGGTCCCTGCCACTACACTGTATATAGGCATTAGTCCCATAAATTTAATTAAAAAAAAAAGTTTGGATCATCTGAGGTGACATTATTTGGGATAGACACTGGAACAAACTGGCCTCTGAGCAAGGAGGACAAATAGGCAACTGCACATCATCCAGGAAAAGTAACTCCTGTCATTTCTTAGAGCAGTTGCACACAGTACTGAATCCTGGGCTGGATTGTTCCCTCCTACAATTACAGGTGTACTTCTCTTTTCCTTGAGGTACGAATCTCAAGGATCTCCCAGGGATTCCACTGCACTAAGCAATAAGAGATGGTGATGTAGGAATGAAAACAGTTATCGGGAAACAGTCCTGATAACTGTGTCATGAGATGGGCTTGTCCCTTCTAATCCAAGAATCGAAGTATATTGACTGCTAATATTTTTACTTTGTTTCAGTCTAGCGAATCAGCTGTTGCTACCAGATGCAAAAGTGATGAGCGTGTGGTAGCAAGACAGACATTCCACTGTTTTCTGGGTTGGGAGACAAGTGAGAGACGTGTGGTTGACAGTTTTCTTTTTGAATAAAAGTGTCCGCAGCATTTTGGAAGGGTTCAAAGTAGATGAGAATTGCTTACTGGAGGGAGAGAAGAGGACAGGACACTTCTCTCAGGCAGCAGCTGCCAGCTGGTGAAAATTTGTGATTGTGTTTTGCTCCCGAGAAGTAGGTGTTTTAAAAGTTGTGTGGCTGTCTTAAGAGTAAGTACCTGAAGTTTTGCTATTTCCACTTCGATGGCAAAGGCAGGAAAACAGCTCAGAAAAAATGGAGAGCAACGAATGCTCAGTACTCTGCTGTTGTTTATTTAGCTAGATCACAAAGACCTCAGATATAACAGGAAGGAAAAAGCAGTTTATGCAGTCACGCAGGCAGCTTTCCACAGTGAAAGTCCACTCATTCAGAATCAGTTGCAATTCTTTGCTATAGTCTTCTTCGGTCCAAGTCAAGCAAAGATGATGCTGATCACTAGCAAATGGGACCTTTGTCAATGTTTAGGTTATTTAATCTCAGTGTTGATTCCTAGTTATGATGTTTTTTTGTTACCAGTATGTTTACTATGAGCTTCTTACTTCTCAGTTAGAGGTGTCTCTCCTGTACCCAGAGCACATGTGCCTTGTGAGCCCAGGAGTTTGCTGAAGTCATCCAAAATACTGAGTGACAGATACTCTACTTGAAATATGCATTTGGTTTTCCAGCCATTTAATCAGTTCAAGTTTGTACAAATTGCAAAAGGTGTCGGGGTGACCCAAAGCAGATTGAAATGAGGGAATTTATTTGCATGAGGCAAAGCCTGATCATAAAATAGTACTGTATAGAGGTAAACATTTCTTGTTTTAGTCGAGTCCTAAGTAGCCTGAGTATTTCCTCTACAGCTCCATTCTGCCTGCTTTCAACAAGGATTAATATATAATGGCCCTTTCCCCTCACATTGCCTTACTTTTTGCTTCTGTGCCTGCATTTGTGCCGTACCATGGCTGTCAAAATGTCTGTCTCTGCAATATGAAAGTTAATGTCTTAGCGTGAAAGTAATATTTATTATTCATTGTCTGTACACTGAAATGTCTCTGTATTTGTTGATCTTCACAAAGCATGTCAAACAGTTGATAATTTTTTCAAAATCTCCCTTTAAATAGCACTTGTTACCTTAAGTTGAAGGCTAATCGTGGCTCTCGGTTTTCTATCAGCGGAGTCGACATAAGCCACCCTCCTAATTGATTCCATTTCAAGCTGTTGTACAGTTTCACTTACAATATTTGGCAATTTTTTCAAAGTCTTCTTCAGATGACTTTAGTTTATTAACAGACTAAGGCATTTAAAATTTTTTACCAGTTGTCACCATCTAAAACCGGAGTCTATGGTTGAGTTTCCCCGTATGTATTTCCATTGTTTGCCTAATCTGTTTTGAGATCAGTTTTGCATGAATCAAGGACCCTAGGGGAAAAAAAAAAAACCCTAAGTGGTTCTTTCCAGAAGCTTCTGCTGCAGATTTCATTGATGATTAAGATATTTCTGTCCTGTCCTTAACTCCCCTTTTCTTCCTAATTACACTAGAGATTGAAGATTGTGTTGTATACTGCAAGAGTAGTAATATCTACGTATACCAGTATGGACTCAAGCAGCCAAATAATCCATAATCACATTTCCTCTAGTGATTGTAATTTCTCTCTCAAAAGCTGGAAGATTTCCCTACCTGTGTAGGAAATAGAGTAGACCTGTGTCTAGGAGGAAGAAAAAGAGGGAAAGAAAAGGTTACCAGACCAGGAATTCTTTGGTAATTATGGAATTATTAACATTTTAAATTTAAATTAAGCTTTGGCTGCTCTGAATTGCCCATCAGAGCAATAACTTCTGCCTACCTTGTACAACCCCTTCCTATTTTTCTACAAAGCTGCATATGCTTCCCTTTTCATAATCAGAGGTCTGAAAATTTACCTACTCTCCACTGAACTTTGGTTTTACATGACATGAAAAGTGTGCACCTTTTGGGAGACAGTTTGTTACTCAGTTTCAGTGATTTCTCTGAAATGTGGAAGAAAGGCATTAAGCTACAATGGTAAGGAGTTCTGTGGAGTGAGGCTGAGCTCACCTGTAGTGAGATCTACAGATAAAACTTGAGTGAAGGTGGAAATGTCATTAAGGGCTGTCTTTATTTCCAGCTCTCGAGACAGGCAAAAGTGCTAGGGTAGGTGTAGTTCTACAACAAAAATGGCCTTTTGCTGACGTCACTTGTTTCACTCAAGGAATTAATAGAAGCTGTAAAATGTTAAGATCACTTTTTTTCCCCCGATACAAACTGTATTTGCAATAGGCACGTATATCATACTTCTTGAGGGTGGTTGTGCTGGCAGAATATCTGTTGAAATGGTCACAAGGAATGCTCATACTCCTGTAAATAGCTACATCTCTTACTGCTTGCATAAACTTCCCAGCCTTTTCACTAAGCACTGTTCTCTGGGTAACGTTCTGTTGTTCTCTCATGCTGTGATTCCGACTCAGACTGTGCCTTTAGTTAGTGTAGTTAGTATGAGAATGTATTGCTGGCTTAGGAGCTGAGTTAAGGTGTACGTTCTAGGAAATGTTTCCAAAGACTCTCTCCTGGATATTCTTCAGTGTCTCTCTATGAAACTTACCCATAACATCTTTTTTGTTTGTGTCATGGGTAAGAGTAAACCTGCCTGACTAGATTCTGTCAGGGGAAAGATTGGTAAGCAGCTGAACTACACAAAAATGTTATGCAGTTGTTCATGAAAGTCTTCTTGGCATTATGGAAATGCATAAATAAAGCTTTACTCCTGGAGAGCCATTTTTGTGGCAGTCTGATGCAGACCTGTATGCAAATTGGAGGCTTCAGTCTGTAAAGGCTTGATCCCACCTTGAGTTTCATTTTGAGTTTCAGGTTCAAAGAACTATCAAAGAAATTATGAACTCAATTTAAGGGGCCTTAACTTTATTGACAACATCTTCCATTATTGCCCAAAACTATTGACCAAAATGCATCCCAACTCCTCTTTCAGCAGCCTCAGCTGTGTTTCCTCTGATAACTTCCTGAAGAAGCAGTTTAACCTGGTTTCGGTATAAAAATATTCTACTCTGAGCAAAACCTGGTTTTCATATATTCCCATTGTTGCGCGGTTGGTCTTTTTTCTCTTCCATGCAGCGACCTACCCTTGGGAAAGAAATTGGGACTTGACAGAGCAAGGCATGTTTGCAAGTTGAGCAACACTTGTCTAAACCACATATGTGAGCTTTTTGTAAATGAATTAAAATGCAGTTATGCCTTTTACGCCGGTATTGATGTGGTCCATTTTTTCCAGCCAAATGGTCTTTAACTGTATTTGGAAGATCTATTCAAAGATAAATACTGCTGCTAGTCATCTTTTTCCAGTGTTGGTTTGCTGCTGTAGAAATGTGATTGTTCAGGTTGGGTTTTTTTGCTTACCTTTTAGGTTTTGACAAATAAGCCAGTATTTGGAGGAAATGACAATAACACGGGACAAGCTTTCTCCACATTCAGGAAATTTAAGTGTAATAATTATTGTAGCATTTGATAGTAGCTTATCTAGAATATCATGCTTAGCCTCTTTAAACATCTTCTTAATCCAGCAGTAATGGACTGTTGATGTTACAGTTAAGTGAATGCAACCTATAAAATGATAATCCAGTGATTGACCAACCCATTACCCAAAGCAGGGCTAGTATTTGTCCTCCTGTGGAGCCAGTTTGCAGAGCAGAGTCCTTTCCCTACCCAGGGCAGCCTGTGCTGAACGCTGAAAAGTGACATTTGTCGGTTCTGACCTATCCCTATGCACTGTGCGTGGGCAGGCAGGGAGCACACCACAAGTTACTTTGGTTATTTCGCTGTAGGTGGTTTGTCCTTTTGAAAATGAATCGTGTTTTCAGCTGTACGATGATTACTTGAAGTAACAATTCAGAGTAAAACCAAATCAGTAGTGTGGTTTGGGTTTAGTAATTGTAGAATTCAGCTGTTTATCATAAACTGAATCCTTTAATTTCTGTTAATGACTATTAGAAGTTTCTGTTTTCATTGAAACAGATCAAAGCATGAGAGTGTAAGTTCAGGCAAAACCTTATAGCCGCAGTCCTACAGAAAGCTCGGGTAGGTGAAACGCACTCAGGACTGGCACCTGCTGCATGTGAATAACCAGCATAGTGGTCCTCATCCCCCACCCGGCTTCACTGAAAAGCCTCGTGCTCTCTTACTCTTACGTCTAGAAACAGGATTGAAGTTGTGTGGCCTCTTTGGGCTGCATGACTAAGGTGCTGTTAGTAATCCAGTTCCAGAATAAAGACAGATGAATAAACAGTTAAAACACCCAAAACATAATCAGGATAACTGAAGTCCATGAGCACAGGAGTAACAAAATGCCAATACACAAATCCTGGTAGTCAGCACACCTGAATTTGACATCGGTCAGGGTGAGGAAGAACTCCCCGAGTTCAAGGAGATACTAGGTACTGGTACGGGGAAAATCCAAGCCTCTAAGAACAACACTGAAGTTTAGATGTACTTTTTGCTTTACAAGCTTATGCTTGGCAGCAGTATGCATGACTTCAAAAAGTTCAGTTAACAAAACCTTTGAAGAATTGAACATGAAGTGATACCAAAATTTTGTCTCCGATGTGAAAACAGGTTTACAAGGTCTCTCCCTTGCTGTCAGGGAAGGGGCTGGTCAATGTTTTGGTAGGTCTGCCTGAGTAGGCAGATGGGCGAATGTACCTGCCTGCCTTTCCTGCATGACAGCTGTACCCATTAGTCTGCATTTGTTATCTCAGTATCTCTACTGCCATATGTTCCTTTTCTTTAAAGAAAGAGGTATATAATAGTTACGACAGATGTGAAAAGCAAAATGGCGTAAGCAGAGGAATGATTTGGAACAAGACTGAAATGATTAATCTTGACACCAGTAGTCTTAGCCAGTTTATGATAGAACTGAATCAATACATGCTGTACAGTTCCTTTTACTGTCCCTGTCAATGGAAGGGTATCTTTAATCAACTTGTGATTTTAGTTTCTGTCTGGCTACTTATGACTCGTTAGTGTTTGTAGTTCCATCCTTTTCAAGCTTAGTGGCTTGTATATTGCTTACTAATAAGTTTCAGGAGTGTTGCAGATTGGTTTTTGTAGACAGTCTATTCAGTCTGCACAGCAGAGAGGCTCATGCAACTGTTTTTGTTTTGTTTAATTATATTTCACCAGTACAGACTCACTGAGGTAAATACTTTTTTGAAACACCTTAGAAAACAATGGTATTAAAAGCATGAAATGTAAACAGGAAGGAATTAGCATTAAATTACAGTGAAACGGCAGCTGGAAACGTAATCGCGTAGACACGTATTTGATAGCAAGAAATTCTAAAGCAGTTATATGATCTGTTGTTGAGTTACACAGATTTACCGTGTGTCAGAAGGTTGAAAAGTGTAGGACACCGCCCCTTCAGGTGTGCAGTAGAGAAGTGTAGTTTCTCCTCTTAGGGAGAAGTTCTTTGATTTGTATTTTATCCTCAATTCTGACATCTGGAAGGTTATTTTTTGTTTAGAGAAGAGCATCTTTGAAAAAAAAGTGTCTGCTATTATGAATCTGATATTTTTCTTCCTTCTCCTTCTCTGCTACTTTTTCCACGTGTAGTTACGAACAAATACAGCTCTAAAACGTGAATGGGATTCTCATTATTTGCTACCGCCACTCGGTTTCTCCTTGGTGTTAATGAGCATTAGTTCACAATAGTTTCCCATCCTCCTAACATGTTTTAGAGTAGGTAATCTTAAGAAGGATAAATGAGGATCCTTAAAAAGGCCTTATCGGAGTTTGATTCCTACACTGATAACAAGGTAAGGACTTATGATAGGCACACAGTTCTAGACTATGTTCTTTGTAACTGGTTTTAACCTCATTTGTTGCTGCTGCTTATGTATTTACGCTTCTTCTTAATGTATTAGGAGGAAATAGCATATAATAACTAAGACATCAGAAGGGAATTTAGTATACACCTTAGCATCTGGTTGCTAGGAATATAGAAAAAGTTCCTCTGTCCTGGTTCAACACAATTTTGAAAGAGCAATACTGCGTAAGGTTGCCAGGAGAAGGTAGGGAAATCCCAGTGAATTTACTATGGGGTTCTTTCCTTAACAACCCACTTGGCTTTTCAGGGAGAAGCATGGGGCTAAGCTCTGCACCTTGATATATCCTCCTTGGTGAGATGCAGTGGCTGAGTGGCCCAGTCAAGTCCGCATGCCCACCATAGGAGGCATGTGGAACTGGGCGTGGGGGCCGAAAGCCTGCCGCAAAGGTCAGTGCTTCTGCTCTGCCCAGAAACCAGCAGGTTGCTTTGTGATGGAGAGGGTGGTGTCAGCATCCTTGACCCTAGAGCCCTAGAAGAGTAGTTGGAATTCTACCTAGCAGATAAAATCCCATCCTTGCAGATTTAGGTTTTGTAGTTCTCCTGAGCACGCTCGAGACTTTACCAGCAGAGTTAATTTTCCTCTACTTGTTTCTCCCATTCCCCATAAATAAAAGAAAAACTGTTGAATAAATTCTCTCTTCAGTTCTTGCGCATTTGAGTTCTGACATGATAGCTAAATGACTCCTGATACACATTTTTAATTCAACCTTTAGGTTTAAAATGCTGCCTCAGATGTGAAAATGAACGAAGCATATTGTGAATGAGACCTGCACATGCCTCTTGTCTTTTGGACATGTAATCTCTATGCATCATCATGTTTCCTTCTTCACATTCTATTAATTTTTTATGAGCTTCATCGGAACTGTAAAGCACAAGCTGTTTTCATGTAGATGGTTTTTATGGTGACTAAACATTGGAGAAAGGAAAACAAATAATTGTCCCAATATACATATTGCCTGGGATGAACAGATTGATTTGAAATGCACGGCTCCAGTGCTTTGTATAGGCAGCAGGCTTGTATGATTCAGTTCTTATTTTCTGGCCTTCAGTTTGCTAATCCTGATTTTTTCAGCTTGTCATTTTTTTGAGCTAAGCCTGTTGCCTTTTTAACTAACACAAGAAGTCTGTGCGTGTTGCTTTCATTGTGGAGGTAAACGTGGAGTTGAATCATTAGATGAGAATCATCGCTAGGTCTTTTTTGAAGTTAGTATCCTACATCTCAGAAAATTACTCCTTTCTTTTTTTTCCCTTCCACTTTTGATCTTAGATGTCACATGTGACAAATGTATGAAACTCGTTACGCTTCTAAGAACAAGAGCTAATGTTTAATGTCCATTTATGTCATTTATCTTTCCTAATGTCAATGAGCATGTGCACATATAAATGCTTAATTTTATTTTGAGTTCCACTTTGTTCTTGGCTTCATAAATTCTTTGTAAGAGAGATTACAGTGAACTTGACTGTTCAAGCTGTGAAGGGGAAAACCAGCAGTAGTAACAAATGTGCTCATTTCTGAATACGAGTAACATGATTTTGAAACCTTTTCTGTATCTTCCTGTATCTTTTCTATGAAGCTTGATGTTTCTGTATTCCTCTTTTTATCAGTAATATATTTTTATACTGTTTACTTATTGAAGCATCCTCAGGTGTTTCTTCAGTCATGTTTGCTGACCTCTTAATCTTTTAACTGCTTGCTTAGCTTTTTAAGGCTGAGAAACCAAAACTACGTGCTGTATTCCATCGAACAGTTAGGTACTTTCACTTAAGTAGCAGTAATTAAAATGTTGTTCCCATTTCCTTCTTACGTCCCATCTTTCTATTCCTTGCCATATTTTGATAATTTCATCTAGTTTTTTACAGTGCCGTGTCTTTATCCTGAAAAGGCTGTACAGGTTCAGAACCCACTCTTGTTTTAAACTGGTGCAAATGGTCTTATCAACCTAAACAAAATGTAACAAGGCATCCACTTGACCATACATACACTTGGGTTTGCTTCCCCGTCTTGTCTTTTTCTTACCCAGAAGTGTGCCGTCTGCGAATTTTGTCGTCCTACTTTCAAACTCTTTTTCCAGAGACTGGGTGAACACATTAAATACCTTTAATTTTTCACATGATTTTGATCCCCCTCACATGCTAATGGTTTCTCACACTGCCAGCTGTTGATTCTGTTTGTCTTTCTGTTAAGCGGTTCCGGGCGGATGGCAAACCCTGTTTGCCACAGATCCCGTGACTACTGAATTTCCTGATAGTCTATTGCCAGGGGCTTTTTCCAAGGCTCTTCACAAAGGCAATTGAGGTACACGAACAAGATTCACTTCAGGCGTGTCTTCATTGTCACCTTCAAAGAGCTGTACTGGTTTACCTCTGTCGTATGTTCGGTTATGTATTTCTGGGTGTTAAATGAAGGTTAACTGCTTTGAAGCCCTTACAGCGGAGACTTTGCAGACCTCAGATGTTTCACTAATAAAGAAAGAAATAGGTTAAATAGCCAGCCAAACTCTGCGCACTAGGAAGGAGGGCGGCGCTTGTTACTGTTGCTTGCCATGCAATTATATCCTCTGTAGTTGTGAGGCATATGGTAAATTGAACTCTTGGAGCTCCTGTCTGGTGCTGTAACTGTCCATATTAACAAATATTAATTGGTGCACCTCTCCTTGAACAAAATTTTCAACTGTCTTGTTCATAAGACTAAGATTTCATGTCGGTGATAAAAGCCTTGCCGGCACAGTAAGAGCAGGGGTTTTGCTGACGTTCTGGGGGAGGTCAGCTGTCGGCCCCTGCACTCTGTTTTTATAAATATGGTACATAGCCTCATGATCTACCAGATCAGCAAGGTCAGTTGGAGAAAGCAGATAAAGGAGACAGTGTTGTTTGCCTGCTGTTTGCACCATGCTGGGTAGATGGACTCTGATCATGTTGCCTGTGTGGGATTTTTTTTCTTAATTCATCATGCTTTACTGTAGCCATTTGCACAAAGGATGCTTTTAAACGAGTAATGAGAGCTTTCCTGTTTGGCAATTGGTTGAACTGAACTTTGTGTCACAGCTCTTTACGATTCAGTCATACAAGCCCTAAAATATTCAAGGCTAGTAGGGGGGCAAAAAGCTCTGTCTGGCTCATGCTGTTTTTAGGAAAAGGGAGTCTTGGAGGAGGGGGGGAGAATCCTGCAAAGACCTACAAATTATGCAGTGTTCTTTCTGTCCATGAATAGTTTCTCTTGTGAGTGAATGAGGTTGTATTTTTGGACTCGTGGACGAAGCAACTTTTGCTACAACTGGCTTTTCTCCAAAGTACACTTTCTGTGCTTATTCTATTTATTTTTATTATTTTAGAGCTGTAACGATAGCCTGAAAGTGATCTGAGGGCCTGAGTCAAGCATCCAGTGTGCAGTTAGTCATGTTGTAGTATTGCAGACCATCTTCCTGGGTAACAAGGCTCTCTCAAGCAGAGAATCACTCTGGTGGTTTAGCAGAAATTTCTTTTTCTGGCTTCTCATCTTTCTACTGAGAACTGCCTCATGCTTGCACAGAAAGTCAAAAGCTGAATCAAATTCAAATTTCAGACCTTTTACTGCACCTTTTAAACGGTGCGATAGGATTGTACAGTTTCATCCTGCACTAAGATCATTCATGTCATAAACAGGCTCCGCTCCTTTGAGTTGGTGGCCTTCTGGGACCTCAAGACCTAATCTGAAAGGTCAGTTTGAAATGTGTTAATTTTAACTTCTGGGGCCAGTGGAGATTTGGTATAAGGTACCAGCTTGTTTAGCTTCAATTGTGTTCCATCCTACTACTTACTCTAGTATAATTTCATACCTTCGTGCTTTAGCCTACCTTACTTTCATGTGGGAATAAAAGAATTTTGTTGCAAGTTTTATGAGAATGTATTATTTTTAACTTTAAAAAAGCATGTGCAGTAAACTCTAATAATATGACAAAATTTGCCGACCTTTATGTAACATTCCTGATGTAATCTGGTTTTAACTACAGGGTGTTCTTTCTAATGGCTATTAAAATGAGTGTGTGCCTATCAATTTCATAATGATTTTACAAGCTTTGCTGATCGTTTCTCAAGACATCGGCATTGCAAAGTCCAGCTTCCTGAGCTGTAAAATTTAAAAGATGTCTCACAAAAATAATGAAAATAACTAATTAGAAGTGAAAATTGCAACCCAACAAGTTGAGGCAACTTTTAAAGAATAGACTTTATTACAAATAAGAGACCCCCTCTTCAACTGTAGTTTAAGTAGTGTCTCTGGTGGCATCACTGGTGGAAGTAGAAAAGAAAAAAAAGAAACTCTTCTCTGGTTGCTGGGTCTCTGAAGTTCTACTGGTCATGGAGGTCGGAGCGAGTGGTGGGAGGAGCAGAGTACTGAAAGGCTGCAAGATAGCACTGCTATTAGAATTGCTTGTGAAATCACATTCTTAACAGCTGTAAGTTTAAGATCCCTACTTGGATGCTTAATATGGTCCCACCTCTTCTGTGCGTCACTTGTCAAGTGCTGAGAGAAGACCACTAGCAGGCTACCGGCACAAAGGTTTCACATTCAGGTGCCCGTTGACTTAGGGCAGCTGTTTGATCCCTCCTTTCACACGAGACACTGACCTGGTTCCTCCTGACAGTGGATGGGCTCTGTGGCTTTCCCTTGCTGTGCTTTAACATCTGTAGTTGGTGCACAAGTAAGAGTACTGGGCTGCAGTGGGTGTGGAGACCTTCAAGGTATCCAGCGTTGCTGGTCTCTGTGAACTAGGCTGATGGAATAGTGATTGTGTGAGGAAGGAGAAGCCTTTGAAGGGGGAGGTTGGTTTGTTTGGCTTTCTTTTTGAGCTTTTCTCCAGTTAAATAGAGGTTGTCACGTCAAAGAACATCACTGCTGTCACTATCATGAATTCCTAAACTTCCACTTGTTTAAGAAAATCAGTGGTTTTTGCGTGCTGGTGAGGACTGGTGAGACTATTACCATATGTGATAGCTTATAGGCACAAACAGAACATATCCCATCACTGCCACCACCACCAAAACGCTTCCCAGGACTCTGTATGAATTGTAATTATGAGATGCGCCATAATATTTCATAAACTCTGTGAAGAGAAGAGGAAAAGGGGTTTTGAAATAAAGTCCTTAAAATGCCCATCCGACAGTAGCTGAGTTTCATGAATTAGGAAATTGTATCCAGGAAGTATAGTGCTTTGTAGGGTATTTTTTGTTTTGTTTTCAAATGAATTGCAGCCAGGAAGAAGCTGACCTGACCAAGGACAGACCAAAATAAATAACCAGACAGGAATCTTTGTCAAGGTTTTATGCCATATGCTCTGTAGTACCAAAAGGGTTTCAGCAGTGAAAAATAAATTTCACCACTCAGTCTTCGTGGATTTAAAGTGGTTGTCGGGACACTTTTTTTACTTCGTGTTCTATGGACAGGTGATAGCAATCGGAGCTCAATTTTTGGTATACTTCTAATAAAGACAGGATTGCTAAGGCTCATCGTTCCCATCATGAGACTGGTTTTGGGTCCTTATACTTTTGCTGGGTTTTAACAATTCAGGCTGAAACTTACCAAAGTGGGTATTTGTATCTGAAGGGGAAAAAAGAGAGAAAGAAAGAAAGAAAAAAGTAAGGAATACATAGATATCTATCTGTATATATAAAACTATATATGTATTTCAGGGAACAGGCTGGGCAATTATGTATGGAAAAAATTCTATTCTGTTGACCTTTTCCCTCTATATAGTTTGTTTCCCATTTGGCAAGATGCTGGTCTTTGAGTAGCAAAGTTGTCAGTGGGGTTTTTTGCCATTTAAAAAAAAAAAAAAAAAAAAAAAAAAAAACTATAATAAAAAAAAAAAAAAAAACAACAAAAAAAAGCCTA
>JAAGNO010012930.1:0-26184 GCA_033439905.1 Ceryle rudis | reverse complement strand
ATAAATAAATAAATCTACCCAGAGTTGGCTAAGTTGATAGGCAGCTGAATAACTGTGGTTTGCAAGCACCCACAAGGGACCTCCTTGGCTTTAGAAGAGAAAATCTCAGAAGACCTCCTCGTGGCTGACCACGTTTGAACTACTCCCAGCTTTGACTGGTAACCAGCATGTTCAGGCGCCGGCCTGACTTAGCAGCTGAGCAGGCATAGCCAGGCAGAAGCCAGACCTCTTTGGGAGCTCTTATGGGTCACACTGAATGCAGAAATAACATCATATTATCAGTGTCTAGTCACAGTAGTTTAGATTTCAGACATGTAATATATCCAGCATTTATTTATACTAGTAGATGCCTTGTCTTGTGGTGCTTGTCGGGACATTTGCATGTTTTGCTATCAAAAGCATAAGATACTTCCCACCTGAAACTATGTGGAGACTGAGGGATTGCTGAGGTGGACCATTTTGAATTTGTTACTGTTGAACTGATGTAATATAAACTGAATGCATCTTAGTTTACTGTAACTGCAAAATGGAATACTAATTTGCAAGTAGTGGAGTAATACCCAGCTTTAGTGTTCATATGAATGATTTTTTTATTCTTCATAATTAATTTCCCTGCTACAAGCAAGCTGTAAAACCCAAAACCGTTTTGATAGCAGTAGTGATGTTGGAATTGGTTTGAATAACGGGAAGCAACATCTCGGGTTTTCCTTTAAGGATCAAAAAAATTTGTGGTGCCATTTATTCCATCAGTTTCCTGTCCACTCCTTGAGTTAGCTGGTTAGAAGTACGCACCCATACTTCCGTGAGGGATACAACCCCTCGCAGTCCCTCGCAGCCTGGAGCTCTGGCTGGTGTTGTTACCCAAGTAATAAGGGTTAGCTCAGATACGCCTGGGTTCTGACTCAACTTCCAGTTACTGAAATGTTAGCTTATTCTAATCTAGATGAGGCCCATCTGCTTTCTGAACCACAGCAGCAGCTTAGGATAAGGTGGGGGAGAAGCCTTGTATCATCAGCTTTTGGCCAGTGTTTCTGTGCCTTTTATAGATATGAGTCTTCTCAAGTTCATTCATCACCAGTTAGACTTGAATTTGTTTGCAACTGAAAATTTGGGTTAATCTTAAATCGTAAAAAATCCCCAATGTAATTAGTCTTTGTAGGAAGAAATCGCCATAGGTAATTTCTACACATGTAAAAATAACGTGGGCTAATTAAAATCCTGGAGTTGGGCAGTTAATATCCTGAACTGTTGTTTTCACTCCTGGGTTGACTCAGGATATTTTTCAGCCTGCTGTAGGGATCAGCAGTGTGGGAATCAGATGTCCTCTCGTGCCAGGGCCTTCTGGGGCTCATTCCTCTCTGGTCCTTGGTTCTCAAACTGGGGCATGGCATGGCATGTGTGTTGGGGGATAATGGCAGAGCTGATGAAACACAACAAGTGTTTTGCTTTCCACTGCCCAGCCACCCCCATTTCCCTCTCGAGGTTTCCCCCCCTTTTGTCCCATTCTCCCCTGAGCCGATCTGCAGGTCTGTCTGGGGTACTGTTTCCAAACGCAGGTTAAGCAGCACTCTCCTACTTCTTGTGCCCGTTCCTGTCTGGGTCTTTTAGTGGATGGGAATCCTGCCATCACCTGCTGTGTCCATCCTTTTCTCCTGCTCAGTTTTTCTGTTTCTCCCACATTGTTTTTTGTTAAGTCTTTGGCAGAAGGCGGTTGTGTTTACCATGTCTTAAGCAAAGTAACAGCAACTAATTTTTTTTCTTGTAGCAAATGTCACTGGTTTCTTCTGTCTTGTTCTGAGTGTACTTTACTGCTAATAGCTGAAGCATTCCTTAGTGTGGAGCTTTAAACCAAACAAGGTAAACCCAAAACTTCTGAGTCTTTATAGTGCAAGTTGTGAGCCAGCACGTGATAGCGTAATGTTGTCAACCTTTCTGATAGTAATTTAGAATGCTATGTGATTTCACCAGATTTAGGCACTATCACTCTTAATATTTCACTGGCTAGTTTGGGTTTTTTTAATGATCCTAATTGTTTTCACCACTAAAAAGATGCCAGTTACAGATGTGCTGTTCTATTGAGCTTAAAGCATTTGTCTTTATCAGTTACTAATATTTAGTTAGTGCTCATATCTAAATCAGAATGCCCATTTTGCTAAGCACTCTACAAACGCGTTTGGAGAGAGTCTCTGCTCCAAAGAGTGGAGCAGATTTATACTTCAGTTCTTTCACCTTACTACTTCATGCTGCTTTTTTCACCCTTCAGTTATGCTTATCTAATGGATCTCTGTGCCACTCAGGCCTCCCTGTAGTTACAGTAGTGATACTTAGGTAGACAATTTTTAATCTTGATCAAATGCAAGTTCCTGAAAAATTAAAAAAAAAAAAAAGTTTCCAGTGTATCATCAAATTGGCAGAGACAGACTTTGAAAAACCCCAGTGCCCAGTGAAACACTGCTGGGTCATCCTTTCTAAAACCTAAATGTTTCCTATATTTTAAAGGTTTGTTTAGAATTGGGGATCAATCGTAACTTTACTGCACGTATGTTAGGATTGAGATTGCTGTGGTTTTAGTTCTGCGTGTATGGAAGGTTATTTTTCGATCTGAAATTTCTGAGCTGGTGTTGCCTGTCCAAATGCTGGAAAGGACTTCTCTGCCCCCTGTGCGGTGCATTTGGCAAAGTAAGCGCTTGGGAATACTGTCTCCATTGCCTGGGACAGATGAAAATACTCCCTGAACTTGAGAGACCATCGGTTTGATACACTGTAGTTTCTTACCTTTCCTGAAAGAGGTCTTTACTAAAGACCTGACGGCTTTCAGTCCCAGAATGTCTGGAACACAGCAGTGTATGCGTTGCAAGAGTTTCACAACTGTCTTTGTCAATTGCTCTGTTGCAATTAGTGACTGTGCTTTGTATCTACTCTTTCTCCCTCACCTTAGTCCACAGATGTCCAGGCTGTGGATTTTGCTCGTTGTTTTTATAATCGGTGTCTATCTGCAGAAACTCGTTAGCCGAGAACCTGTCCAGAAGAAGGTTGTCAGTTGTTTCATCGTGATACCTACAGTAATGTTTGCTGGAGATCGTGTAACATTCTTCCAGCCTTCCCTTACGAAGTCTTTATACCTTTTACAGCGCGTCCCCTTTATCTTACAAAGCTGTTCATGTTGGCGTACCCACCTTGTGTTCTGCTGTCCTTTGTGATTCCTAGAGTTTTCCGGGATAAAATACATATTTGCTTTACAGGGATTCCTTAAACATACCTCCTCTATTAGTTTATTCCAGTTTGTAATAGTGGGGGCTTAGTCTGTACTCCAGGAAAGCTTTGAGATTACTACCTTTTATAAATACTGCAGCCAACTGGACTATTTCACTTTGAAGCTTTGATTGCTTGATCCTAGGTTTTGGCTTTGAACCCTCTTTTCTCTATTTAATGTTCTGGCTCAAGTTGCTGGACTGGTGCTGGAGTTCTCTGTGGTCGTTGCTCTGGGTGTCAGATCAGGCAGCAGAGTCAAGGACTTTCCCAGCACGTGTGGGTACTTGGAAATTCACTTAAAAAGGAAGATTTTTTGCCCTTGCTACATTGTTGTTATTTATTCTGTAGCATTCAGTGGCCCATTTGCTTGGGCAAGAATTTGCAAAAAGGTTTTAGAATCCCCGTTTTATTTTCTGTGACGTGAAGCTGTGCTTTTCTCAACTGCCTTGCAGTAATGCCTCCTGTTAGATTAACATGATCTGTATTCAGGCTAGGAAAAGAGCCTCTGAGCTCTAACCCAACGCCTACTGTTGAGTGCATTGATCCTCTCCTCTTCAGGATGCTATGAATGTATGTCCTTAATGACTGGCATGATCTTCCTCCAGAGCAGTTCTTCTCTCCTTTCAAGACCTTGCTCTATTGATGGGAAAATCCTGTTTCTGTGTTGATGTCCAAACCCATTCTCTGCTTCCTGGCCTTTTTTCTGCAGTTACCTGAAAGGTCCCTCAGGGATTGGGGATAGTCTCAGCAGCACAAACATATCAGAAGGGACAGAAATTTTCACATAGACCTGTCATTCAGTAGCCTCACCCTGGCATTACTAGTCTCTCTGGCATTATAACCTGTTTTCCCCAGAGGATTAGTTCACTGCCTTAGGTTCCCTCTTTGTGAAACTGGGATGATGTTCTCTTCACAGGATTAGGTGAGGATTAGCTGCTGTTTATCAGAGACTTGCGGATAAAAGAAGTGCTTTGTTTACATATATATCTTTTACACTGAATGGTCTTGATCGCATGGCAGTGCTCAACTCTGCATTTGAAAAACATCTGATTTGGGATACTGCTACAAAACAATACTCACAGACAGTTAAGACGGGCGTATTTTTAGAATTGAGTCCTGCTTCCCCCAAAATGAAGCATTTTACAATTTGGAAATATTCTGTCCTATTCTTTTTATTACCTTTAATTTTATTTTGTATCAGTGTTAACGCATCGAATTTTTGTGGCCATGCTGGAAATTTCAATAACATTTTTGGCCTAATGGCTGTTAAGTATTGTGTAAAGGTAGAAGCAAACACAATGCCATCCTTCAAGACTTATCTTGATAGACAGACTAGTGTCTGCTGTTACCTTTCCACACCAAATATCCCTGGTTCATGAAGTGAAGTGTCTGGAACCTGAAATTCACAGTGTCTTTTCTGCTCCCTTCATCAATTCCGAAAATAAAGACTTTGCAGCAGCTGGAATCAGCTAACAGTCTTGTTGAAAATACATTTTGTTCTTCCCTAGCGATACTGGCTCTGTGGGGCTTTCTTAGTAACATGAAGAGATATGACGCAGAAGACAGAGGGAGAACAGCTATGTTGTGTAGGAAGATAAAAAATGGGGGGTTTTACCATTTTTTTTTGGCCAACACTACAGTCAAGCTGCACTGCCTGCCGTCCTCCCTCCCTTCCCCCTGCCTTTTTTTTAACCCTTCTTGACAGCCTTTGCAACTGGAATTGATCTTCCTGAATTGATCTTAACAATCACCATGAAATCCAAGAGAGAACTAAACAGGTGTTCTCAACAGCCAGGGTTTCTTTCTTTCAAGAGGGTTGTGTTAATAAAGAGGTAGAAAGATATCGTGTGTGTAGTGTACAAACAGGAGCAATTCCAGAGAAGACTTTTTCTCCAATGTCAATGGAACGATTCAAAATGTGGAATTTGAAATGGTGTAATTTCTAGTTTATATACTGCTAAACTGCATGTTGCTAATGCAGGCTGATTTTGTTGCAATAGACAAGATTAGGTGGGGTATTGCATGAAGATATTATTTGAATTTGGCCAAATTTGGACGAGTTGATTTTTGGGGTGTAGTTCCTTCCTGGGGAGGTACATATTCGGGCTCTAAGAAGGAAGAAAATGTAGTAGAAGCTTGTTCTCAAAGTAAAGTATAGGACCAAAAGTAGGGGGGTGGGGGCATGGGGAAATCACACCTTCTTGAAGCCCACATAATTACCCATTCTCCCTTCTCATTAATGTCAGCCAGCACCCTCAGATCTGGTCCTTGTTCCTTGGGTTTCTCTTGCTCCTGAGGGTTCTTCTCTCTTCCTCCACCCTCCTGTTTTCAAAATTACTTCAGTCTATTCCCCCTAGGGAAAATTTCCTAATACTTGGCTGCAAAATCCTTGCTTCTTTCAAGCCCTTCACGTAACCAGCTCCTTCCAGAAGACATTCCTGTGTTAATTTCCCTGAGAAATTTTTGTTCATGCCAGCTTGGTTTTGAACTTTTACTGCTTTTCTTTCAAGTTCCTTATGGAAGAAGCCAATTCTTACTTGTTTGTGAAAGGCCATTTATATAGTCCCCAGAGAGTAAGTGGCCAGGTGCAGTCTATAGGCAGTAAATACATCTCTCTAACCTTTTGGAAACCTTATCTTTCTTTAACATACTATCTTGTCTTTTGCTCTCCTTTCTCTCTTTTTTGACCCTCTGTGCTAGCCACTTTCCCACATAATCTTGTAGTTTACATGACTAAAATGAAAATTATCAGCTGCTAAACTAACATGAAAGTATTTCACAATGTATAGACAAGAAAGTTACCTTTTGTAAAGTACACTTTTTAAAATGTTGTATTAAAAAAAAAATACAAGATCAGATTGGTAGAAGTCATGTAAATGTAATAGAAGAGATTCAGCCTTCCTGTCACTAAAATTGTTTATGGTATTTTCCACCAGCTTCAGTAGGAGCAGGAGCTAATCCAAAATGGTTCTGACCGAGAATGGAGGATTTTATTTACTGTCTGCTTGGATAGCATCTTACTGTGTGTTTTACAGTAATATTTGGTGTTCTGATGACCATTTTGGTTCTTCTTATCCAGACATTCTGGGAACATAAAATAGATGTGGTTGCTATTTGAATAGGGTGTTTGCTCTGTAGTGATACGAACCGCTGCTTTTCTACAGGCTGTGGAAGAGAAAAGCTGTCCCTGCGAAAAGCTCTGCAGAAATAACGGGGCTTGAAGTCTTGAGAAGTCCTCTGGGTCCCTCACTGCCCTCCCTTCTCTTTCCTCATCTCCTCCTCAGTATATGCTCTCTTCAGTTTTAGCTTCTGAAGATGAAAATCTTACCCCGATAGTGTCTTGTGGGTATTACAGTCTTGGATAAACAACTTTTTTTGTAGGCTGTATTGCTCGTGTCAGGTTGTATTCTAGTCATTTTCCCAGAAAACGCCCCGAGGAGTCTCATACAACTCATGGTTTCCTATTTGTGTTTGCTGCTAATGCTGCGGGATTGTTTAAGCATCCAAATTATGTTTTTCTTAATCATCTTTTGCACTGCTCTAACAGATTTGCTGTAGAAAATTGGTGCTAAAACCTGGCTCCGTGTGTCATTAGCACTGTATTATTTTCTCTGTCATCCCAGTCCTACGCCTGAAGTATTCACGGGAGGCTGGGAAGACTCGCGCTGCAGCTCAGCACAAGATCGGAAAACTGTTCCGGCGTGTGGCATCCATGCTGTGCTGTCTGTCTCGCTTTCTCACCCGCCCACCCCTCCCCACGGCTGCCTCGCTCGGACCCATTCGCCTTTTCAGTGGCTGAGATAAGATGTCAATGAGAGGGGAGGGAGGGTTAGCAGAGCTGCACGAGAAATTGATTCTTGTCTGCCTCTCCGAGCGGTCTGTCTGCGCAGCAGCACATGATACGGTTTTGCACAATACCCCACTAACGTCCTAGTCAGCAGCTTCCACACGAAGAACAGCATTGGAAAGGAAAAAAAAATAAAGCATCCTCTGCGAGCTGCAGAGAGTGCATGGACCAGAGCTAAATTTGGAAAGCTAAATCTTATTTCATGCAAGATTATTAGAATTATTTGGGTTTCCAAATGCTCACACACATGTACGTATTGCTGGCCAGCTTTTCCACGTGACTTGGCTGGATCCGAATGCAGTTGTTATTTATAGATGGCAAGAGCAGTGATGGCATTATCTTCTAGCGCTCCAGTCCTGAAATTATAGCACTTGTGTGCAGGGAGAGGGGGCCGGATGCAGAGAACCTTTCCCTCTTCCCCATTTATTTTTTTATTTTCAGACAGAGAAAAGAAAGGTATTGAAAAATCAGTGTGGGCTGTGATTTCTACTGGCTTCTTCCCTAGATGCATGTAAAAAGAGATTAGCAATGTTCATTTTTTTTACCTCTCCCCTATTCCATAGATAACCAGTTTCCACCTATGTAAAACCATCGACATTCCCCTGAAGACAAAGAAACAGCCATTTCGAATCTAAAACTAATGTTCTTATTTGGATGGGTTTTTTATAAAACGATCTCGCGTTCAGAGCTGCTGTGTGCCTGTAGCTCTGCTGATGGAAGTGAGGCATGTCCATGTGCACTGGAGCTGTGTCTGTGGATGCTGCCTGTGCAGAGAAGCAGCTGGCTGATTTCTGCCTCTGCAGAGCGCTGGAGCCTTGGTGCTGGGGCCAGGCTCTGAGCCGCAGCAGGGAATGCAGCTAGCTCGGGAAAAGCACAAAGCAAAACCAAATAAATGTCAGGGCAGAGAGAAGAAAAAAAACCCAGTCAGATCAGATTCCTGTTCAGGTTCACAGGGTGGTCATGCAAAGAGATGCTTCAGCACAACTGGGAGTGTGCGAGCTACAGCAGGGCATGGGCACTGACAGCGGAAGACAGGGCTACCTGAGGGCACTATTGCTGCTGAACACTTTGGATCATGAAAATGCAATTAGAATAATCTGAAGATCAGGGCTGGGTTATTTTAATGTTTCTTATTTTACAGGAACTTGAGTTTTCTATGCGGCCTTAATTTGTAACAGAGCAGAGATGATTTGCTAGTTTTGGTTTACTGGTAATAACTAAAAACCATAATACACGTTGTCTCAAAGGATATCAGAATGCCTTGCAAGAGCATCCATGGCTCACAAAGTCTGCTCCTTCAGTACAGCCACGCTTGAGGTGAGAAATGTCCATTGGCCCAGTGGACACAGCTAGAAGAACCGAACTTTCCGGGTACAGAAGCCCTTCTCTTGCTCAAATGAGTTACCAATTCCCTGGGAATTGCAGCCTGGGGACAATTTTTTGGCATTTAACTTTGGTATGTTAATTGAATGTAATTAATTAGGTAGTTCTCCAGAAAAGGTGGCCGGTACCAGAACAAGGAGCAGAGCAGGTTGCTAGTAAAAGGATAATGACAGGGTTTGTGGGATGGGTGGGAGGGACACAGAGGGGAGAAAGTGAATGAACAACTCTGTTAGAAAACTAAGGCATTAGCTGGGTGGTGAGATGGGAAACATCTCTGCCCTGAACTTGCAGTGCATGCACACATATGTGTGCTCCATATGGTTCAAACAGATTTAAGTAAGTTAAAAACTCCTGTAGACCGAGTTTCTCTTTGCTAATGAATGTCCTTAACTGCTTTCAGGTACAGCACATAGAGATTGCTTTATACCTAGTTTTAATTTTTCTTACAGAATGAAAAACAAGATGCAAGGATAGGGTCAGAGTGCTTTCAGATTAGTTCTGTTCAAGTAGAAAAGGTTGGTGTGAAAAATGGTCCTGCAACCCGCAATTTTTTCCTTCAACACTTAGAGAAGTTGGCAAAGGTTGTATTACAGTAATCGTACAAAACCAAAAAAAAATAATCTGAGGACACCTGATAAAACATTCTTTTCCCATAAAAAAATGTAAAATAATGTAAAATTAAAGCAAAGAGTGAAACTGCAGAACAAGAAGCAAATGTTCCTAAAATAGCTTCTGGTCCTTCTCAGAAGTTCTGGCTGTGCAGTGTTAACTTTGGAAACACGTTTCTGCTATAAATTTTGGTTGTGTGGTTTTCGTAATATTTTTTTTTCCTCCTTAAAAGCCTCTCCAGATGTTTTACAGTTGTTGTTTGAAAATGTTCCTTGGCAGGCACAGAGGCTGTGGGCACAGAGCCGTAACCCCTTGATGTGGTGGTTGTGGTTTTTCCTTGCAAAGAGAGAAAGGTGTATGATCCTTTCTGTTCTGGGACTCGGTCTGTCACAGATGGTGTGACCTTCAGCACATCACCTGCTCTCAGTTTCTTTCATCTTTAAAACTTAGCCAGCAAGCCCTCTGTGGCTGGATGGCCACTTCAGCATTCTCTGCAGGAACTCCCCTCTCTGTAATCGAGATGTTATTTTTTTACATATCTTGCCTCTTGGGAATGATTATAAATACAAGCCAGATTTAAATATTTTTTCTGATGCTGTTGATTGAAATTCCTGTGTTCACAGTCATAGATTCACTTGATTGTAAAAGCCTTCAAAAAGTCATATATGCCATGCCCTCTTGCCCGAGTAGTCCCCAATACCGTTCTCGCTGGATGTTTATCTGACCCTTCCTCACATCTCCTTTCATGGAAGTTCCTAAAGTTACCCCTTAGGGTATTTAGGAGCATTAGGATGCTCCTGTGTAACTAACCTGTGTCTTTTCTATCTCTTTGTATATTTATATTTTGGTGTTTCTGCTGCGGATGTGGATAAGAATTTGTTGCTCAGTAAATTGGAATAGTGCTGTCAGTGTTCCCACTTCTGAAAGAAACCAAAACCAAACCAAACCCACCCAAAGCTCTACTACATGCAGTTTTTTTCTTGCAGGTTATATTGATAGCTTTTTTCCTAATCGTTCTGATGACTTCCCCTTCTGTGGCTGTACATTGTGGTGGGGTAGAGAGACAGGAGAACTGTGCATGTTCCAGACTTGGCTTCCACTCGCGCAGCCAAGGAGGCTGGTGGAGTTTGCTGTGGCAGCACAGCACAGCTCAGCCTCTGCATGGCTACTGCCTTCCACCCCGCTTCCAAGAACTCCTGCCTTTGGAGGTGGTTCTCACCCAACTGGTGGGAAGGAAGGTGTGCAGTGTCATGCTTCATACTTGTCCTCATCGGACGTAGTTTCAGACCATTTCTCCAGATTTCCAAGATGATTCCAACACCAAATTGTTGCAGTGAACTGACGCTTCTTTCCAGCTTGTGCCACCTGTAAGTTGACACGGAACACGTTCCAGCCCTTTATCCGTCTGCACTGTGGATATACATAAATGAAGCATTCAGTAATTTCAGACCCAGAACAAACTCCTGAAAAGAAAGTCCAGTAACGGTTTTTTCTATTACTGACCATTGCTTTAATAGTCCAGTAAACTTAAGTTTCCAGCCATTTTGTGTTGTGTTCAGCTAGACCTTCGTTCCCCTGTTTTTTTGTAAGAACATCCCATACAGCAGCACTAAAGCCTCACTAAAATCGAACTAATCTATACACAAGGTCTCTTGCCTGTTAGTGTAAAGAAAGTAGAGAAGTGTGGCATGATTTATTCTTGACAAACCCCTTTTGGTTGCTGCTCAGTTTTTACTTTCCTCTTGGTCCTTCTGAATAGTTTGGTCTGTTTTTTTCCCACAGTAAGAAACTGTAACTCCAATTCTGCAGTTACTCCTTTTCCTTTTTTGAAGATAGCCACTAGATTTTCCCTTTTCCAGACTTTCATCGTTGTACCGATTGTGCACGGGTAATGTGTTCAAACTGGTTAAATGCCTCTGGTGCTTCTTGTAGCACTTTTGGAGGTTAGTCATAGTATCAGCTCAGGAGTTGTTTACAGTAGTAATCAGAGGGCTCAGGATGGATTAAGTGAAACTGAGCCTCTCACCTACGGGTCACCAGTTTGAATTTAGCCAAAGATGGGTTAAAGCGAGCCACTTCCATTTTTCAGATGCCTGTATTATGTGTGAAATCTGTTGATGACTGGAACTGACATTACAAAATAAAAGCATACAGCAGTAATGAAAGACACTGTTGTTTGAAGTCTAAGCAGTGAATCCAGCAATTGGATGAGTGAGAAAACAAGCAGTCTGATGCTATTGGAGTGCATTTCCTTTGGAAAGCTGTATCCAAGATGCACTTGCTGGTGACCTTTCACCAGCTTTGTCTTCTTTCTATAATGGGGCATGTTTTCAGATGTAGCAATGTGGGTACAGCTAAGCCTAAATGAGATGCTTACGTATTTTATCTGGATCCATGCAGAGTGTTTTGTGCTTGCCAGATTGAGCCATTGTTGCTATTTGTAATTTATTACTTCAGAGTTAATGTAGTGAATCTGGTAAGATGCTCTGCTAAGTTTTGGCAGGAAATTGGAGCATCCTGGTTCCACTGAAGTCATGGGATTAGCAGTATTCAAATCTGTGTGTCCAGCATGTATGCTTTTGGGGAAGCATGTATATATGTGTGTGTGCGTGTGCATGTCTTGAGAGGTATTTGCGAAGAGATGAAGATCTGCCAAGGCAAGCTGGACCCATATTCAAGACCAGACTTGTACATGGTGTACCTCTCATGAAGCAGCCTTGAAAGTATACGCTAGATAACTCTCAGGTTTGCAGTAAGGGTTTTATTAAATACAACCTCTGTTAATTTGATATTACATTCAGTTTAATTAGGCATTCCTTGTGTCATCTCTCTTGCTACAAACCTGCATGGGTTTGCATTTTTTACTGATAATACCTAACTGCATTGTAGATCCTACCAGGGCAAAGCTGGGTATTTCTGCAGGGCACAGCTGTAGCTGTAGGAATGAAGGAAGAATTGCTAATAAGGGGCATGACTTGGGTATTAGTGGTAAAAACATGTATCGTACTCTGTCTCACAATGTTGAACCGTGGCTGTTGGCCTTGTAGTCCCCGTTCCTGCCTCCCAAAGCAGTGTTTGAGCCAGCTGCCCCCTTTGCTCTGCTGGGGAGTTCAGTTCCGCGCAGCTTGCTGTGCAGTCACTGGGACAAGCACTTTTCAAACCTGCGTGCATTCTGAGGGGCTCCCAGAGATGCAGCTTGCTCTCCTCACTACTCTACTAGCGGAGCAGGTTTGTGCTGGTACTTTTAACTTCAGATCGTCAGTCAGTTTTGTTTACTTGGACTGTTTACGGTAACATCACTGATTTTGCTTGATGGAGAACAGCAAGTACAGTCCTCAGCTGCTCCAAAAAAGTAGTCAGCTGAGGCATAACCCTCCCGAGATGAGGTGGGAACAAAGACACACGGGAGCAAGCACTGGCTCTGTGCTCTCGGACCTTGCCTGTGGAATCAGCATCTGCCGAGAGACAGACAGAGAGACAGGCCAGGGAGGAGTGGTGTGGAATCCCCGGGAACTGCTGCGAGCCCATGTTGAACAGCCAGACTGCTGAGAAATAACTACTTCTGCTTTGTAATTGGCGTTCTATACACTCCTTTTGTGCTCTTGGCGTTGAGGCAGATATAGAGCAGAAGCTTGTGTAATGACAGGGGTAGGGCTCATCTGTCGCAGGGTTAGGACACGTAGCGGTGCCATGAAAGAACTGAAGAGAAAGGGCAAAGACGGGTGCTCCGAATCTCTCCTGATGGATAGTTATGTCCTTTTTCCTTTGTGGCCTTGCTTCCCTGCCCTGATTGACTGTCCGGTGGGTTAGCCAGCCATTGCCAGGCTCTGCTGGCATGTGTGAGGAGGAGAGCTGTGGAAAATCAACCCTAGAAATAGCTTGGGATATTTTTTTTTCTCTCTTTGTCCATTTCCCAGCTCTTTAAAAGTAAAATGGCCTTTGAAACACGAGGAAAACGTCTGATTTACTGCTTCCAAAATTGTGGATGAAGATTCCATCCTTTTAATTGAAGTTATTTTTTCTAATACTATGGGATATTGAGTGTTAGGTAGTTAACATTTTTAATAAATTATTCTAAGCAGTATAGAGTCTCAATATTTCTGTGTAAAAAGAAAAATGTTCTTAAATAACCAAGACAATAGAGATTTCCACTCCTCTCCTCCCCTCTGCTGTTTCCCTTCCTACCCCACCAAATTATCTCACTGAATCATTTATAAAAACTGTATTTAGATTGCACTTAATACAGAAGAGGGTAGAAAGCCCTTGAAAGCTCTGTATTCCACTTACCTGGAATACTCCATGTAAAAAATAGGAATTTCTTTCTAAGAGCAATAGAAAATTCATGGATATGATCTGTGAAAAAAATGCTGTATTTTCTTACTTAAGCTGTTAATATATTTTCAGCATTCAAATGCATTCCCTTCTGAGGCGCAGAACTAAACTAGCGAGATGGTGCTGAACAGATAGTTCTCTGAATCAAACTCCTCCTTTTTTTTTTCCCCCTAATATTTTCATTGCAATGAGTAAGAAATGTGGGTCTGCCGGTCTGCCATTGGACTGTGTACTGCAGCTTAACTGCAGCGAGAAAGCAGTAATCCTATTGTGCTCCTCCAGCAGTCTCCCGGGAAGCAGAAGGCATGGAAATTACTAAGCTATTGTCCTATCCCCTCCTCACCTGTCTTTGTGGCTGTAAATATAGTGTCTGCCTGTAAATAACAGTTTGCTGCACCTTTAAGCACGTTCCCTAACAAGAGGCAGCGATTTACTGAGGTGATAAGCTGTAACTAATACTAGGGTATCATAATAGGTAAATAGATTAGCACCGTGCTTCTCTGTATTTTGCTTTCTAGGGAGCCCACTGGCTCATTCACTCGGAGGTGCTTACTACGGCACTTTGCACCGCGCCGACTTCAGCCAGTGGCTTACAGGGTTGCGGTGAGCAGTGCTGCTGTGGCCGCAGCTAATGAAATGCGTTAGTGAATCTGTGGGGTAGCATTGATCACTCAGTCCGCTTTCCTTCCCCTTTCTGTTCCCTGGCCTGAAAGGGATTGTAATGGACTGTACCCATATTGGATGCCATGGCTATAAACTGTTCTCCGAGCGGCAGCATCAGCAACCATCGCATAGCTGTTGCAAGTACGCCAGCATCATTTGTCGTGAAGAAGTGGTGCGGGCAGCCTGGGCGTGATCGGTGCCTTCCCCCAGCTCCAGCTCCTCGGTTTTCCTGACAGGAGGGCCTGGCACTTCCCAAGCGGCCGTAACACTGCTGCTGGGCGATGGGTGCGCACAGCGCTGAGCGATGGGGAAGGTGCCACGGAGTGGGCAGCAGAGGCCTTTGTTTCCGTACTGCCTGGCGAGCTGTCAGCACAAAAGGGCACTCAAAGGAAAGGATCAGTACTGGGGGATGTGGCCGGTCTTAATAATTGTGTTGCAAATCTTGTGATATTTGGCACATTCTTAAAGACCTGGCTCCTAGAAGCTGGGGATTAAACAACAATTGCTTCCTTTCTCTTTCAGGCAAGGCTTAGCTCTGTGGTGGCAGAGAAATGCTTGAAATGTGACTCGGGCTGAAGGGAAAAAAAATAAATCTTTTCCTTCCAGCCTTCTTCCCTCTCCTTGTCCCCAGGATCCCAGTCTGGATACATTGTGATGTCTTAGTGATTTTTTTCAGTGAAAGTGTTAAAACTATTGGAGGTACCTAGGAGGACATAAAGTGCAGCCAACTCTGGGTGTATGGGAGTATTTATGAGTATTTTAAGGAGAGGTCGGTCACGTTCTGTGCTGAGACCCACTCCTGCAACGTCTGCTTCTCTTCAGAGAAAGGAGAATCAAAAATGGCACTGGGTAGCAGCAAGCTGAATATCTCCAAGCGGCGTTTTTGTCTTGCTTTCTTAGGGAAACCCCTTGGGCTACCTGTAATAGAAATTTCTCTTATTTCAAAATCTTTCTGGTTTTCTCTCATACTGAAATGTGTAAGCTGAGGCTGCTCATTTCTGTGTTGGTTTCTTAACACTGTCATCATTAGGAAATCAGTATTGATTTCTTCCTATGAAAATACATCAACGCTTAAAGTAAAATGCAATCCCATTAAAAATGATACAGGTTTTGCAAATGGAAAAAAGTAGGTCAGATATTGCACCAATCATCCCAGAGTGTGTCCCTTTAAGCCAAATAAATGTGCGAATACACTTAAACTGTCAGCGTGTCATTTGATTGCCATTATTATGCATCTTTTGGCATGAGCTGGCAGAGCCCTCTGCGACTGAACAGGAGTTGCAAGCATCCATTCTGGTCTATCAGCGAGGCTGTATTTTACACCTGGGCTGTGGACAGGGGGGTGGTGGGTGCACATAGAAGGATCTTTCCTTCCCCCCCCATTGCAACAGTTGACTTCAACTTAAGCAGGAAAGCCACATCATTATATGCAAGGGGCATTGTAGCAATGCAGCACAAGAAGACGATTTAAATCTGATCATTAAATTGCCGCAGCAAGAGGCTGCGAGAGACGGTGTGGATGGTCCATCTGCAAAATCTGTGCTCCTGTTGTACAAGGAGGAGGGGCAGAAGGGGGAGAAAAAGCAGCTGCTTGGCTGTGCGATGAGAGGGAGAGACTGACTGTTGGCACCATCTGTAGCTGTCCTTTGTGCTTGCTGCTTTATCTGTTCATTATAGTATGATACTGAATTTCTCGTGCTTTGAGTGTAAATGAGTTGAGATGCGCCTAATACTGTCAGCATAAAAAGCAGTAACTAAGTACACTAAAGATGAATAGTGTAATCTGTAAATTCATTTTGAGTTTGTTTCATCTTGCTTGAATAGCCCAGGAAGTGATGTTCTCCAGAAGCCAGCTGTACCAGATGTGTCTGTGGGGTATATATTCATCTTACCGAGCGGAGAGCAGAGCACTGGAGGTGGCTGGGGTAGGGGAGAAGGGAGGCTGCCCCAGTATTTCCAGCAGAGGAGAGCAGACTCCCTTGAGAGGGTTCTTTTCTCCTGCTGAGTGGACTAGAGGGGGACTGGTAGCTCCTAAGGCAGCTACAAACAGCACTGTTTTCATTCCATGCACAAACACCGACGCAGGGAAGAGAGTGATTATTATACATGGTACATGAGCCGAAATGTCCTGGGGGAGGGAAGGTTAAACCTCTCCATAATGAGTGCTGTGATAGGGATGAGTAAATTCACTACGTTTCATACCTGCAGTCTCTTAGTTTCTAAAAACATGAGCCATCTCCAGATAACTTGTAGAATGAAACAGTCCAGCTTATCTTCAGGACCTCTTTGTTCTATGACAGTTTACATTTCACCTTTGTAAATGTGTGTATTGGCTATCGGTAATAATAATAATGACAACTCACTAAAATCTTGTTCTTATCTTCACCTCACCAAAGCAATGTTATCTCACTGGTGAGTTCCTTTTCCAGGAGTTAATTCTGCTCTTTTTTCCAAGCAGATTTGGCTTTTGTTTGCAGATTCATGCCCTCAGACCCATCGAGTTGTTGCTTTTTATCTTGTTT
Organism: Ceryle rudis; assembly: GCA_033439905.1. Taxonomy (NCBI): domain Eukaryota; kingdom Metazoa; phylum Chordata; class Aves; order Coraciiformes; family Cerylidae; genus Ceryle; species Ceryle rudis. The sequence continues at coordinate 9,576 of JAAGNO010012930.1, read as the reverse complement.
GTCAAGTATATAGAGGTGTGCAGAAGGAGCAGCTCCGTCCTCCCATCAAAGCCTCGTTTAAGATGGACAATTTCCATCTGACGCTGTAGTAATTACACTCCACGGTGGAAGTGCTCAGCATCCACTATTACTCTGTGATGGCTGCATTTAGCATTCGGCAGAACACTTTGTTCATGTGTCTTGGAGCTCAAGTGGTGGTGGTGCATGGGAAGAAACCCTGCGAGGCAGGGATTTGTATCTCCAGGCAGCTGGAAAAGGGGGAGGGGGGGGCCTTTGTCACTGGCACATTAGTAATGATACGCCAGGGATAAAAGGTGAGTATAATTTGATCAAATGCTTGTTGACAGATTCCTTAGCTAATAGAGAAGCAGCTTAGACTGACACTCATTGCTGGAACATTTCACAGAGCTCAGGGGAATGCTTTCTGTAGGCTACATGTGAGGCTGACAATTTCCAAGTGACCATATTTAGTTACATAAAGAAGCGGTGTCCCCTTTTTGTCACAGCAGAGCTTTAAAATGCCTCCCTAAACACCACTCTTGACCTCCTGCTTGATAAAATGCAGTGAAATTACTACCTCTCCTTTGTCCAAATGTGTGATTGATTCACAGGACTGACTGGGGCTGCTTTTCTTGTGTGGCCATTAAACTTGAGAAATTCCAATTGTTTCTCATCCTGAAAAATCATATTTGTGAGTGTTCCTGGCAAGCAGGTTCCTTTTCTTTCTCCCTACAAACACGACTTGAGAATTAGTCTCTTTGGAATTTGTTCTAAGTACGTGTTAACAGTACCTGAGTAGCTACTGGAGAAAGAAGGTGGTGTATCCTGAAATTATAGTTTGCTACTCCTTATGATTAGGCTATTTGGTGAAAAGGTTACCATTAGAAAAATAAGAAATGAAAATAAAAGCCTCAATTTTAGAGAATTCTGCACTTGTCTCTTTTAAACCAGTAAGCCTAAAATTATGTGTAGAGCTCTCCTACTCTAAACCACTGTGGCAGCTTAGGTTTTGAGTAGACTTCTGGTTCTCACCTACTTGTGCAATCCGTTGATTTGTGTCCAGTTCGTAACAGCTCAGGAAAGCACTTTGTTAAAAATTAAATATGAAGCATTTTCATGTTCTGAGGGTTTTCTAAAGCATACTTTAAAGAAGGAAGAACCCCAAGAGCTTCCACTTGAGAACGTTTCTCCAACTGCAGAATTTTGCAATTAGTCTGCACTTCGTTCCAGTCAGACTCTTCACTGTGTCATACCTTGGTGACTTTTTAGGAGAGCCACTTCTGATGCTGGAATCTGTCAACTTTGAGGCTCAGTTGGGTGTTGCTGGAGGCTTTGGTGGGGAGTCTTGTCTGGGTGTATTCATAGGAGCCAGGCTGCCCCACAGGCTCTGCTCACTGCAGAGTAGGTGGTTTCTGTAACAGGGGCTGTAACACTTCTCTGAGTGTGAGTGCATGAGGGAGCAGCCACATTTTCAGAAATAATGACCCCTTCCATGTCTTCAGAGGGACAGAAAGCCTGCAACTCCCTTTAGGAAATCTCTGCATCTTCATAGTTCATAAGCATGATTTTCCTGTAAGCACAGCATTGCCCTCATTGACCAGAAGATTAGGCACATAATGGAAATACACATTTAGGGGTTGTGCTGGGTCAAATACAGATTTAAGTGCCTAATTTTGTATCCGTACGTCAGTGTGGCCATATTCTCCTGTTTATCTATTCAAGACTGACAGCTGATAGCAGTTCTGGAAATTAATTCCTGCACGTGGGTCTCTCTTCGTGCCTCTCCATTTAATCTTTTGCACAAAAATAGCCAGACAGGAAAGAGATCTTGTTGTTCTTTGTTCACCTCTGCGAACGATGTCTTCTGTATGTTTTTGTTACATTTCTGTTAGTGTGAAATGAATTCCTACCTGTCTTTTCACTCACAGCAGCTGTCCTGTGTCCCTGTGCCTCGTCCATTCTTCATCTCTGTGGCGCTCAGCTCAGACAAGTTCTCTCGTGCCTCCTGGGCTGTTCAGAATGTTTGTAACTTGTGTGAAAACATTATAATGATAGTGCAGAGCAATTACAGACTCAATTTGATAGGATAATAATGCGAGTGGTGGTTCGTGGACAAGCTTTCCACTCCTGGGGTTTGTCTGTTCGGATTGTGACTTGTGTTACAGTAGCTTGCATCTGCACTCAGCTGTGCCGGTTCTTCGGTTGTGCGCTTATTGTCTTTGTGTGTTCTGTTTGCGCAGCACTGCTTTCGTCGTGGTGTGAGGAGCTGGGACGGCTCTTGCTGCTTCGCCACCAGAAAAGCCGACAGAACGATCCTCCAGGGAAGCTACCCATGCAACCCCCCATGAACTCTATGAGCTCCATGAAACCCACCCTTTCTCATAGGTGAGTCTCAGCGCAGTCCGTAGGAGTGGCAGTCTCTACAGGCGTACTGCATGATAGAGCTGCTAATTGAAATGCTCGTTACCACTGATGGAGGTAGCTACGCTGTTTCATGCACTGAGCAGCACTACAGATGATGAGGGATCCGTAATTACAGCAAGTACGACATAAACTCGGTTTTGTCTTTTCTGCTGCCTAGTGCATAGTGAAGTGACACTTCCATCTTCAAATTCGTGCTCAGATCAAGTGGGCTTGCTTTCAAACTTTAAGTTGTACCCTAGAGATAAGCTTCCACGACATGTCTCTCACCAGACGGTTTTCTACTGTTTATTTAAACACAGCTGGCTTTTCTTGAGGTTGAAAACATTTCACTGATGTTCTGTTTTGTAAGCACCGTTGGAAATGTGTTAGATACAAAGCAATCGTATAGTGGGCATAGCCACTGATGGGACAGTATCCTGTACTACCTTACACCAGTTGAGGATCACAAAGCACTTATGTTAATTTAGAGAAAACGTCAGCATTAAAGGACACCAGAAGAAGCTGAACATCTGAAGCTTGTGATTTTCATATTACGTGGAGGAGCAAGATTTGTACTTCTTGTCTGCAGAGCCAAGGTCCAGGCAAAAGCTGAAGAGTACATGTAGACAGGATTAAACATTCATTTCATGCTTTATGTTTCTGCGAGGCTTTTTTTAAGGTTTTCTTTCCCCCTGCATCATGCTAATGAAATCACAAAGAGTATACATTATTTTTAGCATAGGGCACTTCTGTTAGCAAAGGATTATAAGAGAGTATGGATGAGGCTGAATTCCTCGCACCTAGATTCATGGTAACATAAGCAACTTGAACTTCTTCGTTAGAAGGGAGCTTAGGGACATCTTTGCACCAGTGCATTTGCATGTGTGAGTTCTTCTGGAAACCACTTCTGGGTTCGATTGGTTTTTTTTTCTTATTCTTGTATTTATGGGAAAATCATGAAATGCTGTGCCTTTTATTATAGCCCTTGAGGATAAAGTCCTGTTTTGTAGTATAACTAATAATATATTATCACTGACTTTTCAGACTATCTGGATTGCCTTTCTTTTCAGTTTATTATGAAAAGATCGATTGTAAACACATTTCAAAAAACCTCGGAAAACGTTCTATTCCAAAATAACTTCTTTTTACACCTGGGAGAAGCTTTGCTGAAGCCAAGGTGAAATTAGCAGCCAGTCTTTAGAGAAAGTGTGGTGCCATGTATACACTCTCTTAGGCGTAGTTTTGCAGTTTCTAGATGTCTGATTCTCATCTGACCTTTTAGCCTCTAGTCCCCTAGAGTCTATAAAGTAAGGATGAAAGCACTCTTCTGTCTCACAGGGGCTGTGTGCTACATTACTAGATAAGATAGGCACAACTCTTTTTCTTTCATGGTAGTTTTCCACTGAAACTCTGACACATATCAAAAAAAAAAAACAAACCAACATTCTTTTGCTAAACCTAAATACCAGCATTTCTGGCAATACTGGGCTATCCAGCGGTCTACCTAATAGTAGAACATCCTGCCCAGTATCAAACAGTTCCTTTAAGTTTCTCTTCAGTACTGACCTTGAAATGCTTTACTGAGGAAGACACTAGGAGTCAGTTCTAAATTACTGCTGTTTACCTATGGGATGCCCCTCTGAGAAACATAATTTCTGTAGCGTAATTTCTTATCTATAGTAACTGCAGCAGCCACTTAGGGATTTAGAATAACCCGCATCCCTGCTTCAGTGTGTGCTTTTGTCTCGTCTGTAATTTAGCCATAACCATGACTGCTCAAAATCTCTCAGGTGGTACATCAGAATGGGACATCTTATGGCTCTCCCAAGTTCTTTTTCCAGTGGCAGCTGTTTATTTTCATGGGTGTTTTATAGTCGGTCTGTAAGACAGTAGTGAAGGATGAGGTGAAGAAGAACTGAGTTTTCTGTTTGTTGGAATTAGACAAATGAGAAGAAGCCACTGAGTACCATTCCAGTGATAAAGCTGTTGATGAAGCAACTTTAGTATTTGCCTTTGATTACGTTTGGGTCAGAAGCTTAGTATTTTAAGTTCACAGTATCTTATCTCTAATTCACAAAGTTTTTGTGTGAATTCAAAACAACAACAACAAAAAATAGTATGCTTTGCATTTTCTACAGTGAATGAATGTAGCCAGTTAACTTCGCGTTTGGTAGAAGAATTGGGTATCAAATTAGAACAATCAAGAGCGTATTCAAGAACCTTACATAGCTTCGCAGGGGGAATATAGGATATATGTCAGTCGCTGAATGTCATTAGACAAAAAAAAAACAACCCTTCTCCTGTCAGCAGACTATCTTGAGTATTACACCCAGAGCTTTTTCTGCTGTTGCATCTACCAGCAACAAAATTATCCAGGACTCTAGTCAGGGACTAGAATCCTCACGTACCTGGCACTACAGAACCACGTCAGCGTAGTCTCAAAGTTGAAACGGGGATCGGATATTTAAAATAAATTCTGACTCAATGTGTCACAAGAGTCTAAATCTCAGGAGTCGTATTTAAGAAACTGTGGTCACATACGCTGGAGGGACAACCTTTTATTTTTAAAATTTATTTGAGTTATGGAAGAAAACTGAAGTAGACAGATCAAGGAGGGCTTTGACAGCAGTAATCCTGTTAGTCAAATGCATTTAGAGAGAGCAGAATATAAACCATACAGGGTTGTGCATGCATGACACAAATGCTTTCAGAGAATGGACTGTATTACGCTACTTTCTTTCTAAATTTAGGTTTTTATTAACAGAATGATCGAGTGATGCATATAGAGCAAAAATGCAGTAGAACACCTAATGCAGGGCAGTTGGTTGAACTGCAAACTCCTGTGCTTTATGAACAGCATGAGCACTGGAATCCCCCAAAGAAACCCTCAACCTTACCTTTTTTTTCTTCTTTTTCAGTGCAGCATAATAATAGTTAAACTTGAACGTGAGGTTCACTGTTTTTGGGGGTTATTTTCTCAATTTTATTTTTAGACTTTTTTTTCCAGATTCATGTGGGTAAACTTCACTCCTGTACCAAAGGACTAGTATAAGACCTGTCCACCTCCTTAATCCTGTATAACTTGTAATTTAAGTCCTACTTAAAGGATTTATGGGGGACTTAAGGAGAGCTGTTAGTCTTTGGGCTGGCCCTTCTGCATACAAGTGAAATTTCGTGCTTTCTAGCGTGCAGAGAGTGATGGAACTTCATTGTGTTTTCCAACCTGACACAATGTCCGTAATAACAGGTACTACTCAACGTGGCGGATATTTTACTTTTAAGTGAATTGAAAGTCTTTGGCAAATGCTTGTTATTTAAGTACAAATTATATATACACTTCCTTTGCTGTGGTCAAGTTCCTACTTAACACTTCATTGCCTTAAGTGGTGGACCTTTACACGCGGATCAAATTGAATCGATTACAACAGGTAGATTCCACCAGTTCCAGTGGGACTGGCACCCTAGTGCAGTGTAAGGTAGATGTGACCCATGCAACTCCTAGGATACTTCTCATTTCTTGTGTGGATTGTAGTAAAGCTTACTTTGTCAACAAATGCACGTGAAAATGAACAGTTTGGTACATTGTCATGAGCATTCATCAGGTTCTTACTGTCTGCTCTCTCGCTCCAGATTTTGCTCCTCGGTATTAATTGCCATCTGTCTTGCAGTTAGTGACCAAAGGGTAGTAATATCTGTATAGGGCTGTCCAGATTGATGAAAAACATGAAGGGAAAATTATTTTTATCACAAATTGTATAGTGCCAGAGGTTTTGAGAAAATTAAACAGTAGATCAAATTAAGTAGTAATTCAATGTTATGGTAGGTGTTTTATTTATTGTCATTACTGTTTTATGTTCAGGCAATCACCATATTATTGGTTAAACTGGCTTTACAAGGGTGCTTATTTCTAGTGATTGTTTTTTCCCTTTTTCCTTCCTATTTCTACTTTACTAAGAGCCAAACTTTCGACATCCGTAGGAGCTCCTGGAAAAGAATGGCAGTTCAGTGTCTGTGTTTTTAGTGGATGGTTAGAATTGGCTCTGACATCGTTTGTTAAGGATCGGGAGTGACCTGGATGTAAGGTACCAGTAGGAACAGTGTCGGAGTTGCTTGCAGAGGTTGCTGCCTTTTTCGATTTTGCCATGAGAGGCAGTTTTGACCAACAGTGAGTCACTTTAAAAATGACTAGATGAGAGAAATGGTTGAAGTGAAAGGTCAGGTGCAGCATATACACACTTCCACGAAAACAAGCGTGTTGTGCTTGTTTTATACATCAGTTTGAAGTCGGGGATCACTTCATCACTGCATGTGGCTGTGGCATACAGGAGCAGTCTTTGCCAACAAATTCAAAATTCTTTAGGTAAAAAATAAGATTGTTTCAAAGCCTTTTCATCTTTCTGTTCCTGAACTTGTGAAATAAATATAATTAGGGGTTGAGCAGATGGTAAATCATAATATAAGAGAATATACTTAGTAGAGCAACTTGTATTACTTGTGCTTCTGCAAGAGCAGCCTCTCTTTTCTTCTGTCTTCTTTCTGTCAAGAAATGTTAAAATCCACTATCAGGACAAAATAAGGGAAAAGTTCAGAATGCAAAAATGTTTTTGAAGAAGTGTCGTTTCTTAAAGAAAAAAAAACCAAACACCTCAAGAGTTGGTCAGAACAATGCCCTGGTGCTCTGTGCATTGTGAAGACAGAATTAATAGCTGGAAAGTACTGTCCTCTCCTAAGACTTGTTTGCCCATCTCCAAGTGAAACCACTGATACTAGTTTAAGGGCATACACTTACTATGGGGAGGTGGAAGAAAACCTTGGAAGTTTGTCGACGCTAAAAGAAAATTATTACTACCTCTCTAGCTGAAAATTGATAATGCATAACCATTAGCTGTTAGCAATTAAACCTGTCGTATTTTGATGTGAAAAATCTGCATTTCATCTTAGGTAAGTTTGTGTTCAATCCTTGTGGCAACAGGAGAGACTGAGGGACATGATCTCTGAAAACAGTTACGGGCAGCTTAACTTCTCTTTGAATATGTATCCTTTAAGAGCTTGATAAAAGCTTGTAGGATAAGGATCATCTTTCAGTGTACAGTACCTTGCACAGGCGTGAAAATAGGGCTTCTGTATGGATTAGAGAGTCAAAGGGAGTGCTGTCGCAGTCAGAGTAATACGTAGCGCCACAACTACCATTTGATTCTTTCTCTGATATGTAAAAAGTTTTAGAGTTTTGTGATTTTCTGGTTTTATTTTTTCAAATTAAAAAGTGTCAGCTGATATTTTTGAAAATCCCGATAAGGACTAGGCAAATTTTATTTAAGGTATGTCTGCTGACTGGGGAAAAATCTGACCTTGGGCTTTGCCCCATCTCTGCTGTTTTATAAATATAACCAATGCCTTTGAAAAGACAGCTGTTGTTCTTGTGTTTGGGCCGTATTTCATCCAGTTCCTGAAAATGTCAAAGTGATTGCAATTTACTGTTGTGATAGTCACGACAGTATTGTGCTCTTTACGTGAGGGCTGCTCTCAAAAGCGTACGATTCGTGCCGAGTTCTAGGTGTTCTTTCTCTTCCAGCATGTTATGAAGTTTCTCTCTGTCTCTTGCTCTCAACAAAACCAACTCATTTCTGATGGCACTGGAGTTAAAAATTATTCAGCTGTGACCAGACCCCTAGTTTTCACCAGTCTTGTCTGTCAGCGTGATAACTTGCCTGGCGACACTGAAAGCTGTACTTTGCCAAGGCCTTTGATGCAAAACTCATTAAAAACATCCGGAGTCTTTTTAACTGTGTTGAGTACCTTTGGATAGGGAACATCAGAGCAGAGTCGGTGCCCTCAGGTCTCGGTGTGAGGTGCAGCAGCAGCCAGTCCCCTCCGGCACGCAGGGGCTGCGAGGGGGTGGCCCGTGGCTCGGGGACCCGGCTGAGAGCGCTCTGAGGAGCTGGTCGGCGGGTTCCCAGCCTGCCTGCCAGGAGGTGACATGGCTTCTAAGCAGGGAGGGACTTTCACAGTCTGGCGACGTTTTCAGTGGAGAAAGTAAAATAAAATGCTGGTGTAAATGATGGCAAATACCTTGTCTTTTTTCAAAGATTTTTGTGTTTTTTTGATAACTTGGTAACAGGAAGACGGATGTGCATTTTGTCTAAAACCCTGTGTTTTTCTTCATGCCTTTTCTGTACATGTATCTGTCATTCATTCACTTAAATGAAAACGTGACCCTTCGCGGGATTTCCCTATAAATAGATTACAAAAGGAGTGAATTCCTGATAGAAGGGTTTGTAATTTTTTTTTTTTTTTTTTTTTGTATTCCTGCTCTTCCCATACACTTGGATTCTCAGTCTCTTCAGTATCGCAGGGGGAAGAAAAGGCAATAGTCATTACGGCTTGCAGTGATGGAGAGATTCTCTAATGGTTCCCCTAAAAGAAAACGGGTTAGAAATTATTGCTAAAAAATCCCTGACTGGTTTTCGCTGGAGATGACAGCAAATCGTGCTTAATAGACAGAGCGCAGCGTCAGCCTGTGCAGATGGGTCAGTGACACTAATGAGGTACTGGCAGTGCCTTTAGCAGGAATCGGTGTTTCCTTCCCGGGAAAGGGGTGCTGGAGAACGAGGGGATAGCACACCAGCCGGGGCATCTTCTTCGATGTCCTCATCTCCACCAAGCTGCGAATGCGGGGAAGGTACTACAGGCTGTTTATGCACTCCTTCCCACTTACCACGTCAGGGGAGATACGATGTGATGGTTTGTTTGCCCGTGTCACTGTGTCAGCAGCAGCATTTCCAAACAACTTTGACAGGCAGAGTGTCGGAGACGGCTCGGGGAGACGTTTCTCAGACCTGCTCTGTACGTGCCCGAGCCGTGCGCTTCGCTCCGGGCGCTGCTCGGCGGCTGCCCGCCCCCCCCCAGCCGCTGGCTCCCGGTCCGCCGCTTTCAGCCCGGCCGCGCCGCCGCCGTCGCCTCACTCGCCCCGGCCGCTGCCCGCCGAGACTCGACTCGGCTCGGCTCGGCTCGCTCCCGGGTCAGCCCCGCAGCGCACAGCCCGGCTCCCTTCCAGCAAGTCGCGGTGGTGCTGCGCTGCCCCCCTTCCCTTCACTCCCCTCCCCGCCCTCCCGTCCTTCCCGCCGCGCCCCTTGAAGGACGCGTTGTTTTCTGATGTCGGGGGGCGTAAGTCAG
>JAAGNO010012929.1:78016-80516 GCA_033439905.1 Ceryle rudis | reverse complement strand
TTCCTCCAGCTATAAGGCAGCTGGCAAATAATAAATTAAACTGGGGTTCAGAGGAAATGCAGCTCTCATTTCAAATTCGTGGTGAAATGGGATAAGCTTTGGGATACACAAGTATTCGTGATTTGCAGGATTTTATTTGTTTGGGGTTTTTTTCATTGTTGCTTTTTTTGTACCCTATAAATGCAAACCCTGGTGTCTCATTCCCTTTTCGGTACCTCAAGGCTTCCTGCTCTTGAACAGCAGAGCTGGAGGCAAAGCCCCAGCCAGCTCCGTGTGGGGGACACCAGGGCCCCCGGCCAGGCAGGCGGCCTGTGCCCAGCACTGAGGAATTCACATAAAACGCCGGCATGGTTTTATTGTGAACGCAGGAGCAACTATTCCTTACATAAAATTAGTTGCATGGCAATCTTGCTGTTAAATAGTCACAAGGTAAGGAAATGGGGTTTAACCATTTCTTGCTATGTTATCTCTGCTGTTATTTTGTTGAGTTTGATAACATTTCCTTATATTTTTTAATTTTACTTTTTTTGTTGTTGTTGTTTTTAGAAGATAGCCGAGAAAAATCTGAACTTGCATTTTGTTTAAGCAGATTCTCTGCATCCATTGACATATCCACCATTTCAAGTGACATTCTCTCTGGCAAAACTGGTTTGCATCATACCTTGAAAAGTGCTGCTCAAGCATTTTTGTGTCTTTAAAGTATCTACAGGACAAAACCAGTGTCTTCAGGATGACTGCACTAGATTGTACATAATAATTTCTATTATAACATACATGGGTTTTAATTACTGTGTGTAGTTTCATACACAGGATACAAATATCATGCAGTATCTTAAGTGTTTAATTTACAGTGGTGCTGATGGGGAGAGAAAAGGATGGACTTGCACTGGGGAAGGAGAGGTCTTCCTGATGTGTGAAATGGAGAAGCCGCTTTTCCTGTGATGTCTTGGACTCCTGGGAGAGGGTCCAGGCACCTCTACCTTGCAACTGGTTCATGCTTTGCCGTAGCTGGTGCTGTTTGTCTTTAGTGAGGGTGCATTTGTCACAGAGCTGTTGAAGTTCAAAAGGTAAAATTTTAGTCATGGTACAGAGAGGGATTTTAGGAACTAATGAGTTGTTTCAAACTCTAGTGATAACAGCATTCCTTAATAGAATAAAATAGTTTTCCATCCTAATCGGAAAGCAGTATTGTTAGGACAAGTAGAAATCAATTTGGTGGAAATGTGGAAAGTATACTTCATAATTTTTTTTTTAAGATTGCTTTCTGTGTTAGATGCAGTTTTGTTTAAGGCTCAGAGAAGTCAGCGTTTGCAGTGCTCTGCCTTTTGCTGCTCTGCGGGAGCAGGAGCTCTTTTGGAACAGAAAACCAAACATTCCTACAGAATTTTATCGGCAAAAAATGAATTGCTTCACCAAGAAATGAAGCGTGATCCAGAGTGTGGCAACACTTGGGAAGGAGCTGCCTGGGGAATGAAAGAAATGCTGTTCAAGGGCTGGAACCACATGAAGCTTTTGACTGTGACAGCAAAGTAACACACTCTGCCAGCAAAGAGCACAGAGAGTGGATGCAGCTGTATCAACAGCTTTCCCCACTCGTGGGGTACATACACAAAGCAAGCTTTACTGCTTAAGGCAGATTTTTCGGTGTATTTGCATTTACAGATTTAACTTCTCCTGGATTAGTTATGTTCACTTTGCCCATACAGGACGAAATCTATGCTGTAAATGTAGGTTAGGACAGATGAAATTCCCTCAAGTTTTTATCAGTATTTCAGTTTGATCATGTTACCAAGTCCATATCACGGGACAAATGTACTCTAATGACATTTTAATATTATATTTTAAAAATTCTCGGTCATAATAATTGTATAAAAGTGTTTTGCAATTGCTGTTTTTCTTGCCACGTCTAATGACTTAATTTCTATTGTTGTGTCTATGAATTGAAACTCTAATGAAATATGTTTACTACAAAAGGGGACATGAAAATCAAATGAGAAGATTCTCATTCCTCCTCCAAAACATTCCAGTCAATTTATCAGTACTAATTAGACTGCTTATTTGTACACATTGGTAAGTGCTATTGGGGTGGCTAGCTGGGTATGGGTACACTGGGCGACTGCATCTGTGTCTATATTGTCATCCTAAAGCTAGCTGCTGAGATTGTGAAGTTCTAAGAAATCCTTCCCTCGTCCCATAAAGGAATAAGTCTGTTACAGGCTTTAGCTGTGCTGTAATTTGCTGTGCTAAGGCAATAACCTAGAAGAATTTGGGAGAGCAGAGCAGAGTAGAAAAGAGGTAGTTTCCAAAGATTTTTTTCATAATTTTGAATAAAGAAAGCTCTATGTATGTACATGTGTTTCCTGCATTTACATGTAGGAGTGAATTTTGATCACTGTAATACACGATAATAAAAGGTACCTCAGTTCTTATTGCTTACAATCAAGGTCAGAATCAAAATCTATTCTGTATTTAATCTTCAGGCGTTTGGTATACATTCAGC
>JAAGNO010012929.1:50516-73016 GCA_033439905.1 Ceryle rudis | reverse complement strand
TTTGTATTTTACATCTACTTGAGTCATTTATACAAATTCAATAGAAAATACCTAACAGTAAGCTTTTTACTTAATACCTTGCCAGATGCCATATTTTGTTCTGTTCTTTTTATATGGATATTACCTATTCTTCTAACAATTTAACAAGGCATTTCATTAAATCACTGTAATGTAATTAGTGTAGATGGAAACAAATATTCGATGAACATGAAAACATTGTATTTAGAAAATACAGTTTTAAAATGTCTGTAATGATGATAATATTGTTTACCTTGATTCAAACTGTGATAATATCTTTATCCAGTAGTTTTTATGTGCTTAAAAAAGTTGAGTCCCTTTTCTTCCCTTTAGCTTGTTTTCAGAATTTGAAAAATGGATATACAAAGGGAGCTGTGGCAGCTGAATTCTCTTTCATGTGTATCCAGTCCAGGTGAAGCCCAGCATAATGTACTGTAATATGTCTCTTCAGTTCTCTGATACAATGACCTGTGCATCCTCTAAATCCCCCACAGAATGCGCAGACACAGACTGATTGAGGTGAGTATGGACTTAAGTATATATTGTTCTTTGTAGCTTTGAGGAATTGGCACTTTTGCCAAATGCAAGATGATGTGGATTGTAATCTATTGAGATATGAGTTCAGACTGGGCCCTGTTATACATTGCAAGAATAACTAAAGATTTGTCTGAAGTAAAGTTTTGGGGTTTGGGTTTGTTTGGGTTTTGTTTGGGTTTTTTTGCTTGTTTTCCTCAAAACCAAATAAGAAAACCCTTTTTCACAGTTTCTGCACTTTGCAGTTCTACTAACAGTAGTCATGAAAGCACCCTTGTGGTAAGAGCCTCTTGTGACACACTGGGATAACATAGCACCAGAAATGCCTCTTACTCAGGGGTATTGGTGCAACCATGAAGAGAATCTAGTAGATGGCATGCACATGGAATTTGTTCTGTGAATATAACTAAAATTTTATAGTTGTTAGGGGAACTATGAGTTCAATCCATATGACTTCTGCTTCTGATCTGATTAAAGAAAATAGAATTGGGGCCAGTGAGGAAGAGGTGGCCAAGAGGAATATCAAGCATAGATGCTCCCAAATCATAGCTTAGAATTACTTCAACAAGTTCACCTTTCTAGTATAATCAGATGAGACGTTTTTATTTTCTTTTGCCATAATACAAAAGGAGTAGGGCAGCTGTTTATCTTACAGGTCTTGGTGACAAAGGAGTATTTTAAATGCTTAGTCTTTTGTTCCATAATGAATGTGAAACAAAAAGTGTAACATTTTAACAGAGGAAGTAGTCACAAAAATTAAACATTTTTAATAATCCCCCCACCTTTCTGTTAGAATCAAAAGCTTGATTCTGCTCCTAAACTGTGTGTTGTGGGTGTGTACCTCTCTCCAGCTGCCTACTTGGTGTGCAAAACTCCCTTTGCTCACCTCCACTTTGCATTCCTAAAGAGCTTACCACTCTCCTTACTGTTGGAGTCAGCCTCCTTTGTAAAACAAACTCATTAAAAAATGTAGCAGATTTTTTTTTCTATTAGCACTATATCTTAGTAACACTGTTTCTGGCCATTTGGCTTCAATTGGCTCTACGGTGCCTGGGCTCCCCTGCCTGTGACTGCACTCAGCTGGGTCTCCTGGGAGACAGCCCTAAGGAAAATCCTTCTCCTATTTTCTTTGGGTGCCATAGGGCTGGGGAGATTGATATACATGCTGCCTTTCTGCCTTCAAGACAATAGTCATAAATACATATGGGCACATATATCAGGATCTTAAACAGCTGAATAAATACAATTATCACAGTAATCCTGTGGGTCAATAAAATAAAGGACAGCATTTGAAAATGTGTCTCTGAAAAGTTTTGGGAGAGGAAAAATTGTCCAGGATTGCAAAGACTCTGAGGTATTTTCACTTATGAATAACATAAAAAAATTAATTGAATTCTTTATATCTATCCAAATTTTAAGTTTTGCTAAATTCAAGATGTTTTAATCATGAATATAAACCCACAGTTTTGGACTTTAACATTTAGAATACTGTTTTTCTTTTGAAAAGTCAGAAAAAAGGATATGTTTAATGCATTCCCCAGTAACATATTTTACATAAGACCATTTCTTAAAATATTTTCAAATACAAGATTCCTAATTTTTAACTTCTTTAGTTGGGATTGTCTTCTAATCAAAATTTTTAGGCAGCATTATTTTCCTTCAGTACTTAAAATGGAAATTTAAGAATACTGACATTTTAGCAGTAACCCAGAAGAGATTGCTTGTTGATGTTTGGGTTAACGGGAATAAAGCATCCAGAATGTTTTACTCTAATTGGCTAGTTTTGTGCTAACACATGTGCGTTAGTATGTTCTAAAGTATCGTACCAAGATGCTTAAATATATTTCAACAAATCTGTTTGAACTCTGCATTTCTGCTGCAGGCAGAATAATGTCTATTAGTTTTACGTTTGACTCAGAACTTCTTGTGAGGGAGATTACAGATTCTTCAAGGAAGAGTCCTTCATGCAAATACCATCTGCTCCAGGAGTCAGCTTTCTGGAGGATGAGAAGACTCTGCTAACACACAAAAGACTGAGGTGGAGAACCTACTCAAGAAGTCTGAGGTAAAGTGCCAGCGCTTGTAGCTGGGCCTGTAATAGCCCATCTTTTGCAGTCATGTTATCGTGTCAGTGTACCTGTGTCTGTGGGTAAAAGTCAACCGCTTCATTAACTGCTAGTTAACTGCTTGTTTTTCTCTGGGAATGAGTAGATTTATTTTTATGCACTTAGAACTTTTCTTTTTAAGAGTTCACAGGATGTGAAGTAATATAGGACTTTAAGAAGCATGTATTTCATTCAGCTCAAAATGAAAACTATTCACCTTGTATAATTCTCTTTCAACTCACAATCCTGGCCCTTGGGTGGAGTCGAAAAAATTAATGTAAACAGATCTGAAAAAAATTGCATGAGAGGGATTTTTTTATACAGCCAATGGTATCCTCAAGCTAGGTAGTTTGTAGAGCAGTGTTGTTCTTATGTAGAAATTTGAAAACAGAAAGAGTTTTCCTTCTGGCAGAATCCAGTTAGTGACCAGTGTATTTGCAGTTTCAGCTTGTGAGAAGCAAAGCTTACATCTATTAAATTTGTATCTCTTCTTATTCGTGTGATTTTCCCCTGGAATCTAATGAAAACATCCTTTAAAGTTTATTGTGAAGATTGAACCTTAATATAGAGACACTGAATTTGGGTCTTCATGTAGCAGAGCTCAACACCTGGAGACTAACATCGCCAAATGTTCAAAAAATTGGCAAATATAAGTGCAGTAAAAACTATCACTATTCAGTTGAGTAAGGTAACACAGCATTAGCTAATGCAATAAGAAACCAGTTGGGGAATTGCATGTCCAATTTTTTGACATTTGGATACAGAAATACAATGGGAAGGGCTGAGTTTCAAATGGTTTTCTCAGCTTAAGAAAAGGAATGAAAAACCAGGACTGAGAAATCTCCTGCTGATTTTCAAATGTAGGTGCAGGGAGGAAAAATTTCTGCTTGACCAATGACCCTACTTTTCTATATCCACTAAAAGTTCATCCTGAGTTATCAACACATATTCCTAATTTTGTCAAGAACAATTTTTGGACCCTACATTTTACTCTTAAGGAGACATTAAAAATGTATGTTTCTAACACTTCTGTAGCACTCAGGTTGTTGTCAATGCCATCATTTCATGGTTTAGGCTAGGCTTACATGAGTTGTCAATACTTCTGTTTCTAAATCTCTGTCATTAAAAGTGGTTGCAGGTATGGCAGGGGTTAGTATGACTGGATACCAATAATGTTAGGTGACAGGTAGTCACGTGTCAAAATAGCCCATAGACACTACTGGCTTCAGTCAAAATAAGATTGATTGATACTGGATTGTAGCTGTATTTCCCAGCTACCAAAAACTGCTGCTTCTCAATTAGTAAGCAAGTTGAAATCTGGTGCAAAAGGAAAAAAAACCAAGCCAACATAGAGTTAATGGATCCTTTTTTATTTTACCACTGCCATGTCTCATCTGCTTTCTAGTAAAACACATGCTGAAAAAATACAAGCCAACAAACACCCAGACCTGTACCTTAAAAGCTGAGTGCATTTTGTGTTGTGAGTAGGAAACTAGAGATGAAAAGTTCCCTCTGCTACCTGTCCCACTTCCAACAAACAAATATTTCTCCAACCTCTTCAGCAGGCTATATTGGCACTTGGGGAGGGAAACAAGGTTTGTACAAAATCACTCGTAGACTGCAAGCACACAGGTATCCAACCTCAAAACAACATGTAAAATAACCCAGCTGCCAGCTGAAGTGCTCCCTTTCCAAATCAAGCAGCTAAATAAGATATTAGTGAAAGGGTTTATGGCTACACTGAAGATAAAGTCGTCACTGAGGGAGTACAACTAGTAGAGGAAAATCAAAGGCAGTTATAAAATGTCTAGGATATTGTCATCTTTCTTAAAATATATATTTAAGAGAATTCTGGAACAGGCGTTCAGCTGAAACATAAGCATTGTTACTTTTCATGCTATGAAAAGAAGTGATCAGAAGCAGCTCTGGAGCTCTTCCAAAACCTAAAAGTTGTCCTTAGCTGTATCTTATGCAGCACTTTCAGAGGGATGTGCTGGCCAACAGAAGTCAGTTGAAACAGTTATGGGTTCACTTGCAGTCTCTTCAGTCAGTAGCTCAGCTGTACAAAGCATATACAAACTTACCTCCAACCCATCAAACACCTGGGTATGTAGAAAACTGCAGTATCCAAAAAAAAAAAAGAAAAGAAAAAAAATTTAAGTTATAGAAATTGTGAATATACAAATTCATGCAAATGCATCGTCTGCAAGGCATATGTTAACATGGTGATTTTTTTCCTCCCCAGGCTTGAGGAACCTCAAGGCAGCAGAGCTTCTTTCTGTTTTCTATAAGCACAACTGTATGTCTGTACCTGCTTTTGGTACACGTTTATTCTAGAGTTCAGGGCTCCTGTTCCCATTGTCATTTTGCTTGTAGTCAGCTTGACTACAAATTCCAAAGGCTGTTTTAACAGGCACTGCCATGGCTTTTCTAGGAAGGCTGCCCAGAGCTGGCTGTCTGACATATGCAGAGTCAGAGTGGATAGATGGAGAGTTGTGGATGAGGAATGGTGTTTGAAAGTCTGGCGACACAGCATCCAAAATACTCACTGGATGCATGGCACAGATGAGGGTTTTTTTCAAAAGCAGAAGTTGAGGTGCCACAGGACCAACAGAGAAGGTGTATCAGCAAGACAATAAGTGGCAAAACTGACCTTAGGGCTGGACTCAAGGCCACTTAGATGTAGTCTGGAAGACTAGAGAAAAGCAAATGTGGTCTCAATCTTCAATAAGATTTGATATGTGGGATAGGTTGCATGCTTCAGAAGCTGTGTTTTGTTCAGAGCTGGCTAAACCCATTACCTGCGTCATTTCCTGTAATTTTGGGAGGTTCTCTATTCTTGCGGCAGTTTGAGTCTTTACAGGGAATTCTTTCAATAGATTATAATATTTGGAGTTCTTCATTAGTTTGAAGTTGCTACAGCAGACTGCTGAATTTGTGGGCAGATTTCTGGCAAAATACACACCTGTAAGGTAAATGCTCTCTCCTGTGGGACACTGAACATCAAATATTGCCATGGCCACTAGTGTGGGCTGCATCTCTGCAAGCTTGTCTGCAGGAATGCATTATTTTTTGTTGTTGTCATCGTTATTGTGTCTGGAAAACGTCAACAGATATTTCTTCTCCCCAGGACTGTATTTATCATCAGATACTCTTTGGCACAGAAGAGCGGAATAGACAGTTATTATACTCCCTATGTTTAGCAGACTGATTTTGCTGCGTGTTTGGTTCTTAGTACTGAAATTGGAGTAGTGGACACATGTGTGGGCTCCCACAAAGACAAAGGTAATTTATATATATATATATATGTGTTCAACTAGATCCATTTTCCAAATTCAACAGTATATTGTATTTGTTTCTTTTGTAGAACTAATGATTTTACTTTGATTTTACGATCTCGTACTTTTGTACCAATACTACCACTTACTGAAAAACTTATTATTTGGACATGCAAATTGCTGATATGTAATGTGTGTTAAAGATGCATTTTTAATATCTTTTGAATATAAAAACCCCAAAAAACAGAGGTCAGCTAATAATTTTAACTCTCCTCCAGGCACATATTCCTTGCTCATGACCATAGTATCTAATTCTTCAGTAAAGCTACAATTCAGAAATGTGCTATATATTTTACCTAGGTTTTCCTCATCATGAGGTAAAGCAAGCAACATTGTACAGCTTGGAAGTCAGTGGCTATTTTGAATGATAATAATAATAAAAAAAATACCACTGTATAAATATATTTCTGACAAGCATACAAAAAATTTTCCAATGAATTGAAGTGGACTTGTATGACAGTGTATACCTCATTATAGAAGCAAGAATTGAAATAAGTAAATCCTGCTTAGATACTTAGGATGACCTATGCAGAAATCTACCATTGCCATAAAAATCTCTAGCTTTTCTATTCTTAGAAGATAGGTGTTGTTGGGAAGGCAGTCTTTCCAAACACCTCCCTTGCTCTCAGTCACTCAAACCTCCCATGTGACTGGTCTGTTGGCAATTGAATTGAAAATAGGAGAGAAGAGATGCAAGTTGCTGGTTTTACAAATGAAGAATGAAATTGGATGCATTTTGCCCACTTTGCAATCAGCCATTATGTATATGTTTAGATTGCAAAACTTAATCTGGTAATTTTCAGATCCAATCATATTAATGAAGTAGCAGAATTACTTGTGTGATTCTGTACTACAGTTAATTTAGGAAATAGATATGAAGGAGAATAAAATACCTAAATTTTTGTAATAGTCTTATAATTCTCCAGGAATTAAACCAGTAAAAAATGTAGATTGAACTTTGTTTTAATTGGTTTATGTTTAAAGATTCTTTGATCAGTGATAACAGTAATATATATTAACATGTTGCATTTTAAAGTGACGCTGCCTTTCATTAATCAAGTGTCTGTATGGTTGATTAATTTGAACAAGGTTTAAATTGCTATGAAAATTTATCATTCATAGCCATGATCTCCATTTACATATATGTTAATTATTGTAAATGTAATCTTTTTCCAAATCCTCTGGGCTGCATACTAAAAAGACACAGCGATCACAGTGAGTGACTACTTTCCTATTACAAAGTGAACTCTTACCAGCATTCAGTAAAGTCTTTTTCAGTTGTCAAAGATAGACTCAAAACATTAAAACATTTTATGCTAAAGGCAAGTTCAAATACTGTAGATACTATTTCCTTTTCAAATTATTTCTTTATTCAATGTCTGGAACATTTAAGAAAGTGAAACTAAGTACTAACAACCACTTTAAAATTAAGTTCTGTCTCTGTGGGCTGTAAGAGATTTTTTCCTTCCTACTCTGAGACTTCCTCCATACTAGCTACATTATTAATAATCATGAGTGGGGTTTTTTTCCATATGTCTTTTGAAAAGAGTGACTCGAGGAAGTTTCTAAGTCAAAAGGAAACCTTTGTAGTACAATTAGAACAAGTTAAATTGCATAAGACAGACATCACCAAGGTTTCATGACATAAAAAAAAAAAAAATCTCTTCGGTGTCTGTAAAATAGCTGTAGTAGAGCTTCTCACACACACCACACTGATGCATGTGTTTAATGCAAATAAACACAATTGCTGTGCTTTCTTCAGAATCTCCAGCTCAAGGAGATGACAGTCATTTGTCTAAAACTTATTACATTTGACATAGCCAGGAATTTTATCAATGTTTAAAGAGAGAGGATGTTTCAGAGAACGTTTCCCACAATATTATGGAAAGAAAATGCATTGGCAGGAATTAGATTTCAGATACGAAGTGTAAAATATCTCTTTCAACAAACGATTACAGATTTTACTAAAAAAAAAATTATAAATAGAAACTAAGTACTGTCCATTAAATTACAAGCTGAGCCTCTTTTTTTTTCTTTTTTTTTTTTTTGATTTGTTTATTTGTTTATTTGCTTAAAATAGCCAGGCAGATTTTATTCAGAAATGACTTAAAATAAATTAGAATTGCAAACAGATAACTGTTAGGGCCTCCAGATCCTATTCCAGGAAATACTTTAGCATATGCTTATATTCACCTTTGCTAAGACATTTACTTTAGTATATGCCCTGGTTTCATCTTCCAGAGGGTATTAAATAGTCCTTTCCACTTTTTTTTCACTTGTTTCCCAAGTGTTTGTTTTTGTTTGTTTGGTTTGGTTTTGCATTTTCTAAATGATTCTTCTATTACATAGTTGTGAAAGGGACCATTCCCAGCTACAAATGAAAAGATTTTTTATTTCCATTAATTTTTATAATTTTCTTTTAAAATGGTTTCGATTAGCATAATATATTCACTGTAGGGCCAGCCTCATTTCTTAGTCACAATTTAATGCAATTAAAATGTCTATCTGTAAACCTTTGCAAGCATAGCACCTTTATACTACCTGACTGAGCAGATTTAAAGATACTTAATTTGCAGTTTTCTGTTGGACAGTCTGATAATGAAATATAGTGGTTTTGGTCCCCATTCTTTAAATGAATAAGATGAGTCACATTTATAAAAGTCATATAAATCTTTTGGTGTGAGCATGCACAGATTTTGGAATATGCTGGTGCAGTCAACCTCTGGAAGAAAATAATCCTAACCATATATCTTTATGTAGTGTTTTAATGTATCATTATTGTAAGGTCTGAATGGTTCGGGTGAATGCTGAGCAGGAAAGGTCACTTTTTTTCCCTACAGTCATGGTGGCTATCATGTCATTGTATCTTGTGGCACAGATTGTTTGAAATTCATGGTTACCTAAATTGCTTTTTTCTCCTATAAATCTGAAATATGCACAGTATTCACGTTGTAAAGAGATTTTACTATTAACTGATGAAAGCTGTGTAGCTGCAATCGTACCCCAGATGTTGTAATAATAATTGGAACTACAAAGTTTGTATACATAGATACATACATATAAAGCATCTGCTTTCAGAGTTAGTGTTGGCAAAGAAAATTACTGTATCAAAAATTACGCAGTCAAAATTACTGTGGCAGGAATTCTGTCTGTAGTATCTGTATGTCTCTTTCTGACAACACCAGGAAATTGAGATGCAGATAAAAGCTAAAAATAAGGTAGACTGGTGTGTTCAGTTACGATTTTTGTGATCTGAAGATGATGCTGAAAAATAAAGAGTTCTGAAAAACATTCAAAATTCATCCGAGGTCTGTCAGATGTACTTCGTCACGAGAAATTCAGTAAATATGGCCAGAAGAGGCATAAACTAGGGCTTATTCACTGTCCAAGAATCAGGGTGCACACAAGGAAATTATTAGGGCACAGGGTTAAAACAACCCAATGCATAGAGAATTACATTTTTATGAAAGACATGGTATTACAGCTCATTGCTGTGGAATGTACATAGGCCAAAAAATTCGAAGGTTTTAAAAATTATTACATAAATTTGTGGAAAATAAAAAAAATCTCATAGAAGTTCTTCGAAATCTTTGTTGGTTTTTACTTTAGGAAGCCTGTGGGTGATTGCTGAAGGCTAGGACATGCCGGCTTACTGAGTTAACAACTCCATTGGTATCTCTGCAGTTCCTATCTGTGAATTTCATTTATCTTCACTAAGTGAAGAATTGGGTTAGTATTTGTTTATTTAAGGCATCTTTCTGTTCATATTTCCCAGGTAGACATTTCTGTCTGTCCTTACATAAGCTTCTGAGATAAAATGAAAAACATCCTAGTAGTAAGAATGGCACGTTACTCCTTCACTCCTCACCTCAGAGGAGAAAATTTCTCGTTGCCTAACATCTTCCTCTTCCCACTCCAGAACCTTCTTCGGTGACTTTCATCTTGGTCATCCAAACAGAAACCTCCCATGCCCATAAGCAGAGGAGCCTACATCGGCCCCTGCCTCATCCCCTGCAGCCTGAGTCCAGCCTAACTTCACTGGGTCCTCTGACATGTGGACTCCTGGGTCTCTGCAAGAAAGAATCCCAGGCAGTCATTTCTGTTTGCTACCATGGGTAGAAGGAGGCTTCCCAGGGCTTCAGATCTTTCTATATGACAAACATCCCAAAGGAGGTACTAAGTATTGGATGTGTTCAATACTTAGTACCTTTCTAACTAGAGTGCTCAGTTTCCCACCTTTCTAACTAGAGTGCTCAGAAATTATTTTGAGGAGACTACTGCAGGTATGTAATATAAATGCCCAGTGCAGCAGGACGTCAGAAGCACTTCCTCACGCTTCTTCCAGAGAAGTTTCTGGGCAAACTTTGAGCCATGAGATCTCTAAAATAAGGAAAGTTACCTCTGGTTTTGCTGACTTTACATGAAGGACTATGAAAGTCAAAGAATTATTGCACAAGTCCCATTTGCAACTTCCGAGCACCTTCAGTCAGGCCAGAAGAAGCTGTCACCACTGTTCAGTGGCACCTCGCATGGTCTCCTGGTCCTCATTCTCTCTGGCAGGAGATCTGGAGACAAATACGACCTGTGCGGAGTCACATCCTACCCAGTGCTGAGAAGAGCCACTGGAGCTGGAAGTCTTCTTTCTCACTTAAGTAGACACCAGCAGCCACTTTCTAAAATGCCCTTTTCAAGGTGTCAGATGAAAATTGTAACTTTCAGTGTGTGACTTTGCTACCTCTGGGTCTCTACCAGGGAGTTCCCTTCCTTTCCTTGCCTTCAAGTACAAAGTCACCTGCACACCAATTTCTGATCTGGAGGACAGAGGACCTTTTTTGAGTTTCAAACATGACATTTGGGAAATTAAATTTAAGCAAAGATATTTGTTCACAGGAAGAATTTTAGCTGAAACTTTCTAAAATATAGGACCAAAATGTTATCAGACTTAAACTTGTTGTGAAGGCAACACAAGCAAGGTGCTTTGGCTTTTTGTGTCAGTGAAAATGTTACTGGAGGGAATAAAGACCCTAAAGTAAAGAGGTGGTGTGAGGAATTAGTATCTCTGCAACATCCTTCTTAATGAAAAAAAAGCAGGAAAGGTCACATTTGTTTCTACACAGAAATACAAACTGTGGTGATTAAGATGACGTTTTACATGCATTGGTAAATATATGGGCATAAAAGACCATATTTAAGAGTCAATGCTAGACCTCACTGTAGCTTCAATACTGAAGTGTTGGTGTGAGTTGTTACCCACCTAACTGGTGTGAGTAACAGGGTCACCCTGAGGACAAGAACATCAGAAAATAGGAGTAGATTAAAACTTACTATGTATGGATCCATTTTACTGCAGTTCATAGAATCACAGAATGGTAGAGGTTGGAAGGGACCTCTGGAGATCATCCAGTCTGACCCCCCGGCCAAAGCAGGTTCACCTAGAGCAGACTGCACAATAATGCGTCCAAGCAGGTTTTGAAAGCCTTCAGAGAAGGAAACTCCACAACCTCTCTGAGAAGCGTCTTCCAGTGCTCTGTCACCCTCAAAGTAAAGATTATCCTTATGTTTAGCTGGAACTTCCTGTGTTCTAGTTCATGCCCATTGCTCATTGTTCTATCACTGGGCATCACTGAAAAGAGACTGGTCCCATCCTCTTGACACCTACCCTTTAGATATTTTTAAGCATTGATAAGATCCCTTCTCAGTCTCCTCCAGGCTAAACAGACCCAGGTCTCTCAGTCTTTCCTCATAAGAGAGATGTTCCAGACACCTAATCAACTTTGTAGCCCTTCATTCTCTCTCTAGCAGTTCCTTGTCTCTCTTGAACTGGGAGACCAGAACTGGACACAATATTCCAGATGTGGCCTCACTAGGGCAGAGTAGAGAGGGAGGTGGACCTCCCTTGACCTGCTGGTCACACTCTTAATGCACTCCAAGACACCACTTGCCTTCTGGTCTGTAAGAGCACACTGCTGGCTCACAGTGAACTTCTTGTCCACCAGGACTCCCAGGTCCTTCTCCATGGAGCTGCTTTCCAGCAGGTCAACCCCTAACCTGTGCAGGTACATGGTGTTACTCCTCCCCAGGTGCAGGACTCTACATTTGCCCTTGTTGAACTTCATTAGGTTCCCCTCTGTCCAACTCTCCAGTCTGTACAGGTCTTGCTGAACAGCTGAGAGTGAGAGAAGCACAGCACGGGCTGAGTCAGCAGAAGTCCTGCCTTGTGATGGTGCAAATGGTTTTTGAACTATGACTTAATGAAAAGACAGAGATTTTAGTCTGAATGGCAAGAGACAAGTTTGGAGCAGAGTGGTAGAGCTGTGACATTTGCAAAGAAGTGACACTTAAGTTTGTGTTCTGGTGGGCTTTTCTGCACAGAGGGTTTTTGAGAGCAGTGAGGGAAGGTGTGCATGAAATCCTGTGGGAATCACAAAGGAAAATGGACAGAGAGAGGAACAGGGAAGATCTGTTGAAGGTGTGTGAATGCATGATTGGACTTGTGGGAGGAAAAGAGGGAGAGGACAGAGTTGTGAAATCTGAGGGACCATTAAACACTTGAGCAGTTGTAATATACAGTATTTGTTGGAGAAAAACATGGAAAGCAAGGAGCCATATTAATCTCCTGATCCTATTGCTCCTATTCTCCTGAGACCTCCAAAGGCCACTTTGAATGTACTTACTTGAAAAATACTCTGCTGAAATTGTTACATATATTAAAAGTATATTCTTTTTAATTTTCTCTTTTTATAATAGAATCTGCTTTAGTTCATATAAGAGATTGGTGCTTGTTATTAAGTCTAAACACAATAAACCTAAGAAAGTAATCTGTTTGTCTTTTTATTAAACAGGGAAAAAAAATCCATCATCTGAATTGTAGATAATACATGTAACATTCAAAGATGCCTTACTTTCAAGACCACTTCTTTTAATAGAAAAGGATGCTGCTATTACTTAATTTGAATAAACATCTCCATTATTTCTCTCTGTTAATGATCACTTCATTCTCTTTACCATTTTGTTCATCCAAAAAGAAAAAAAAAAAAATCAGCAACTAGAGATCAGCAGAAGGATTACATATTTTGTCTCTCTAAAGCCTAATTTCTCCTTTTGAAGGGTAATAGTCTCAGGTTTCTAATACAACCTAAAAATTGGATCACTTTGGCCTTCTACCAGACTATAAAAGAGTTATCATCTGAGTTAGGGTGCAACCACACTGTTGTCCACGCACTGGACCTATTGAATTTGGCTGGGGGAGGGGTCCAGCTCTGCTGTGCTGAGCAGCTGCAAAATTGGACGCTAACAATAGAAATTAATCTGGTAGGCAGCCAGGAAGAACAAATATTAGGAGCTGGGTTTCTCCACAGTTACAGACCCACAATCAGACAATGCTTCACCCCCAGATCTGCTTTGCTTGCTCAATTTCTGTGTGTATGAGAGCCTGCCCTCCAATCACTTCTGCAAGCATCTTCTGTATTTCAGCACCCTGCCCACATACAAGAATGATGGAGTCAGCACGCAGAGCAGAGGCAGGCATGCATGAACACCAAAACAAAGCCGGCTTGGTCTAGTTTTAGACCACATCACTTTGAGAGTGTCCTTTCAATAAGGAGTTCTGGGCTTTCAGATTTTTATTCAGATTAGATGCATTTAGTGGCAGTAATAGAGAATTAGTTTTGTCTTCTGCTGCTATCATTTTCTTCTGTATACTCACAGTTTGCCAAAGAAGATCTTCCCTTCCCACTAAGAATTAAATCTCTGTACAGTCTCCAACCCTACTTTACATATTTTTCTCTTCTAGGACATCTGTACTCTGCATACTTTTGCATTCTCCCCTCACCCTTTTCTTCTCAGCTGCTCCATGTTTTTATGTCTCTCAGGAGGGGTTAATTCTTTACAGCTGCGTCCTGCTTGCCAGGAGTCTCACATGTGCAAATTATTAATCTTTTCTATTGCTACAGTAACTCCCAAGGCTTTAAACACCCCCTACCTAAAACTGGCCCTTCTCCAAAAAACTTTTCATGTTCCCTCACTAAAAGATAATTTGGTCCCCTACAGGGTTTGTGCTGTTATTTAGCACAACTGCCTAAGTAGAGTTCCTTATTTCCACATAATAATTTACAAATTGCAATTTAATTTAGAAATTTAAACTCCAGAGTACTGAATTTCTGTGGTTGTATCATTGATATGTTAGTTTGGTGGGGGGTTTTTTGTTTGCCTTTTTTGTTGGGTTTGTTGTTTTTGTTTTTTTTTTAGAAAAAGACATTGTTTTCTTCTGTTTTGCTTTTAAAATTCACTTTTGAATAATATGTGTAGTTTAGCAATTGTAATGGTAATGATGTGAAATGCAGTTTGTAATGTCAACTGGGGCAGCTAGGCTTCTTTTCCATGAAATACAGAAACTGATTCTTAATATGGAATGATTTAACTAAGTACAAAATGTCCTAAATTTCTGTTAAGTTCAAGTTATTAACTTTTATTTAGGGCACTTAATTTCCTAAATTAAAAAAAAAAAACAACTCAATACAGTTTGTCCATGGTTTATATCAACAATCAAATGCTTATATTGCATGATTCTCATTAGATACAAATCTATGCACAAATACAAATGCATTCACTGGTTGTATACACACATAGCTATGTCTATAGGTGTACATGCACGTTGTTTTGGCCTGGGATGACTGATGAGCTGGCATTTTTTTCTATCCTCTCGTGTTTCTCTTTCTGATGTGTTGTCCTGATTTCATATATGTTTTTCAGCTACTGATTGGATATCATTATGACACTTCCAAGCTTCCAAATAAATAATTTATTTTGAAAGTTAGATATGTCATAATAAAGCATTTAGACACTCCAGGCAGTGCATTTCTGGTTGATTATATGCCTCCAGTGGTATTATAAGGCACAGGCAGAGAACTGAGTGATTTTAAACACCTGACAAGTGCAATAATCCCCAAGAACTGCATGGCCTGGAGCATCTTGCTGCTGTTATGAAACAGAATTTATAAATAAAAATAAGAAGAACAGCCAAGCCTATTTATTTATTGGGCATTACAACACTCATATGACATCACCAAGGGCCAATCAGTAACCTTAGTTTATGTTGACTCCTAACAGTCATATCCTAATGTGAAAAATAAACCAGAATACTTCTAAGAAAATATTAAATTGTTTTGAGTTTAATGTGTGCAAAGGAAATGTAAAGGTGGGTTAGTTGCAAGTCAGACACATGATCTGTTTAATATATACAGAAAGTCTCCCTGTAGGCCAATTAAAAAGCCTTCCAAACAATGCTGACTATTAATTCACATGGTATTTATAACTCAAGTGAGTTAAATTTTAACATCTGAGATAAGAGCTCTGTAAAGAGGAGAAAGATATTTCATTAGGACAATAACCAGATATAAATCGGGTTTTATCCTGTGAAGAAAATTTTAAACAAACCTTTTAACAGCAAAGAGGTTATGGGAGATGTAAGAATGCTGTTTGTAGATTATTTTCTCATTAGGAGTAAAAATTCCAAGATAAAGAAGTCTATCTCTGAAAACTATAATATGTATATCTTGTAAAACTTTAGCTGTAAGAATGTGATGCAGCATATAGTGGTAGCATCAAAGCTGTGGTTAAATACTGTGGTAAAGAACAGATATAAGGAAGAGTGCTTTTTTCTAGTGTATACCTAAAAATAGAACTTCAGAAATGTCATGGCTAACACATTTAGCTGCTGGACACTGAAAATCTTCCCTGTGATTCACAACCTGAAACACAGCATAATAAGGAGCTGTTGTATTCTTGTGCATAAGGACAAGCTGTAGTGACTTTCCTCTTTCATCCTAAGGCAGGAAAAATGTGTTTAAGCAGATCACCCTTAGAAAGAATGTGGGATGGCAGTCATAGGAGTAAAGGTACAGAAAAGATTCTGTGCTACCGTGATGCAGATAACTTGTATACTGAACACAGAGAAGTTGTGCAATTGAAAACTACTGGGGAGGAATTTTTCAGATGGACTGTAATTCATGGTACCTCAGAATGGCTGAGTATGGCTGATCTCTGGAGACCATGTAGTCCACAGAATCACAGAATATTCGTGGTTGGAAAGGACCTCCTAGATCACCGAGTCCAACCATACCCATAACAAAAAAACACCTAAAAAAATCTCTAACACCTAAATACCTAAATACCCTGATCAAACATGACTTCAAAAACACAAAATAACCCCCTACATGCCTACCACTAGAACATGTCCTGAAGCATCAGGTCTACACATTTCTTAAATCAATCCAGGGATGGTGACTCAACCACCTCCCTGGGAAGGCTGTTCCAGTGCCTCACCACTCTTTCTGTAAATAATTTCTTCCTAATATCCAATCTAAACCTCCCCTGCCGCAACTTCAGGCCATTTCCTCTGGTTCTGTCAGTAGTTACTAAGGAGAAGAGGCCAATACCCACCTCTCTACAACCTCAAGTTGTAGAGGACAATGAGGTCCCCCCTCAGTCTCCTCTTCTCCAAACTAAACATGCCCAGTTCCCTCAGCCTCTCCTCATACAACTTGTTCTCTAAACCCTTCATGAGCTTGGTAGCTCTCCTCTGGACACCTTCCTGCTCAGGCAGGGTCACCTAGAGCAGATTGCCAGGAATCATGCCCAGTAGGATTTTAAGTATCTTCAAGGATGGTGATTCCACAACCTCTCTGGGCAACCTCCTCCATTGTTTGACCACCCTCCAAAAAGCATTTTCTTATGTTTAGATGGAATTTCCCATATTTCAGTTGATGTCTATTGTTTCTTGTCCTTCCACCAAATACCACTGAAAAGAGTCTGGCTCTGTCTTCTCTACTGCCTCCCACACCAGGTATTTATACACATTGATAAGACCTCCTAATATGAAAGATGTTCCAGTGTCTTAATTATCTTCTTGGCTCTTTGCTGTACTTGCTTCAGTAAGATCATATCTTTCTTGTACTGGGAAGTCCAGGGCTAGACCTAGCACTCCAGATATTTCTCACCAGGGCTGACTGGAGGTTCACATGCTGTCAGTGTTCCTAATGGAGTCCATGGTGTTGGTGGCCTTCTTTGTTGTAATGGATGATTTTTGGTTTGTATTAAACTTGTTGACCACAAGGTTTCTGCGATCATTTTCTCCCTAACCTTCACTTGGGTGACATAAGGCTGATCTACCCTGTTGTTCTCGCTCTGTGGATGGTGGATCCCATCTATTCCTAGCAGTCCTTAGTCTTCCAAGATGATTCCATGGTTGTAAAAGCCACAGCTCTCTTGTCAGCTTCAGACATGCAAGCAGTTGTTGATCCACAGGATCCGTCCACTCCTCCTCAAGCTGATTTCCCTCTCTGGCATAACCAAGAAAACTTCCTGGATACCCATGCCCTTGACCCTTGCCCTCAGAGCCATGTAGATATTCAATACAGCAATAGCAAGAAACCTAAGATGCATATGAAGAAAAAAGTGCCATATGTTAGTTATGCTCTTCTCAAAGTGTGGATTCCTATTTCTCTAAGTCAGATTCAATAAGTGTAATAGAAGAGCCAGTATAATTCTCTGTGTGTATGTGCCATATGCATATGGTGAAACAGCCACTGTTGTCCTGGAGAATGTTTTTGAACAAGATCTGGGTCTCCAGGCTACCCGGAGCTTAATAGCAGTATTCTGTGGTTGCAGAGCAAATGGTTCTCACTTGCAAGTTGTGCAACACACACACAAGGAGACATGCACACCTACGTATGGGGGTGCCTATGAGCTTAAATAATGTGAACGCATGACTGTGTTTATAATTTAAAAAAATACTACTCAATCATTGCTTTTCCTGAAATTTCTTATTAACTGTGAAAAAAAAAAGAGCTGCCTAGAAATTATCTATGTTGATGAACAACATTGAATTCATTCAAATAATACACTAGCGCAGCCTGCAATCTAAGACCACAGGAACTGCCATGCCAGAGCAGACCAAAGGTCATGATAGCCTGGTATCCTGTCTCTAACTGCAGCCAGGACCAGATGCTTCAGAGGAAAGTGTAGCATCTCTATAAGAAACGTAACAGAGTAGTGTTCCCATGAGGAAAGATATCTCCCTAACTCTGTAATTTCTAGCGGATGCTTTGTACTGTTAAACATAGAGAATGTTCATTGGCTTGGGATTTTTTTTTCTGTGACCCCTACTCATGCAGTGAAAAATTATCAGAGAATTTTCACTATTGTCATAAATAATAATTTTACTTTTTAGCCTGGTAAGACATTTTTCTTTCCAGTCTTTGCAGCTGTGATTTCCTCAAGAGAATTTTATCTTTCATTAAAAAAAAAAAAGTTATTGATTTTTAAAACGTTACTGTTAGAATACCTTTGTAAAGGTGCGTGCTGTAATTCAAAATGGAAACAAAACAAAATTCAAAGATGACAGAGCATATTCCTATAAGTTTGCTTTGTCACAACTGATAGAATAACAGAAATATATATTAAAAAAACCACCTGTCCTCATAGCATGGTGGTGTTCAGAGAATCTTGTTCCCATGGAAATTCCATATTCTGCATAAAGTCTTCTAGTGTTCAAAGCCTAGTTCATTAGCAGTCCATGGGCAAAGATGAGACATTTAATCCATCTTTCCATAATAGTGAATCATCATCTGAATTTAAAATTCAAGTGGGTAGAAGGCTTTTTTGCATTATTTTACCCTGCTCAGCACTGGAGCTTCAGTGTCTTCTGGGGATGGTCCTGTATCTAGCTGTGCAGGGCTGTTTTAGTGTGGATATGTCAGTACTGTCCTTGTATATTGTATTAGTGTCTCCCCCCCATATATGCATGCACACAAAATTTTCTTATCTTTTTCCAGCTCATATCATCCAATTAATTGCTTCACGTGCTACTTTCTTTGTAATGAGAGTAGGCAACAAGGACAGTATGCTGGCAAGCTTTTCTGCTCTGAAAGGAAAGTCCGTCTCTCCTGCAGTGTACCAGCTCAGTGCTGTGAAATAATCCCTGGCTCTTGTTTTACCCTTCCCCTGGGGTACCTGCTCCACTGAATGACCCCATCGTGCGCAGTGCATTGAGATTTTGAAACTAGCTGCTAACTACTGTGGATGCATTTCCTGACCTTACTGGTGGGAATTGAACCAAAGTCTCTCAAGTGCTGTAAGATCTAATTAATATGCATCTTATTCCAGGAAAGACTCATTACCTTATAGATATTTATATAAGGGGTATGTCTGCTATAATGGTTAATAACTATGAATAAAGTTTCATTTCTGATAGAGGAATAATGCTTTTGTTTAGATATGGATTTTTAGTTTTATTAAAAAAATTAGAAAGTATGATTATGATAATTGGGTGAGAGTTCCAAATGGTCACACAAAGTTTTTATTCTTGTCTTCAGTACTAGCTGGAATTGCCTCTCCTTCGTTATCTGAAATTTAAAGGAGGAGCAGGGAGAAACTAATTTAAGGAGTAATTCAAAGTGTCAGCAAAGGATCCAGCTAGAGTCTGTACTGGATAGGGAAAACTTCTAGTGTACAAGAAAGTTAAATGAGTGATGAGTGACAAGGTTCTGAAATAATAAGTATAAACCAAGTCCTGTCAGTTTTAAACTGAGGAAAGGTTTACCCCAGTCACAAAGGCTAGCTATTAATCTGGTGTCCCCTGTCTCTTGGGAGGTGTGAAAGTTTATTTAGATCCTTTTAAAAACTAGGCTGGCACATAACTTTTATTGAGGTTAAAATTTTTGGCAACATTATAATGCCTTCAGTCCCAGAAGGACTGAAGAAAGGGCAAACCCCAGCGGCAGACCAGACACCTGCATTTACGCTCTGTCAGGTTAAACTCAACAGGTAGAATTGACAAAATAACAGCTATTCTTCTAAGCCAGATGGTTCCAAAGCAGTTCTGAAGGCTCAAGATTTTTGGAAAACCAAATTTTAACACTTATTCATGCTGCATGTAATACTTCTGTCCTATTCCTCTCAACCCATTAGAACTGAAATACTGTAAATTGATGAAATATACTTTTACTGTAACATTTTCACATGAACATAACTTCTATTAATATTTCTATGAAGTTCAGTTTTACTGAGCTAGCTTCATAGAAAATAGTAAGAATCAGAGATAATGCAAACGTGGGGCGCAGTTCTGCAATGTTACTGCTTGGCAGGGCTGTGAGAGTTACCAGTAGTGTCATTCTGTTGCAATTACATGGGTTTGTTTAACACTGTGTGAAAGATATGCTTTTAGCCACTTCAGAGGGCAGTGATAATTCTTCCTTATCTCATCCCACAAGCTACAGAAGCAGGAGGAGTCCCAGGGAATTGTATGCAGTTTTGCACCATCTTTATCCTTGTGGAGCATCATGGCCCATATAAAAAGAAGATGCACAAATTCATGAGGCACTCCATAACATCTATGAGCATATGCGTCAAGGTATGGAAGATGGAACCTCCATATTCATTTTAATGTTAATTTTAAAATGACAGTTACTCTCTCTCTACAGCCCTTAGAATTATCCAAAGGAAGGAGCACTTAGGAAGACAAAATCAAGCCAGGAAATAAGTGAACATTTAATGAAGACTTAAAAAAAAAAAAAAAAAAAAAAAGCCATGTGTATCTTAGGAAAAAAGTCTTTGGAGTAGCATGATGTTCTTGCAGTGCATGGTCTGATGTGGTAAGGGAGGCTTGGGAGTATTGGCTTTGTAGGTAGAAGTTAGTCATGTGCTTTGGAAGCAAGGCTTGGGGCACAAGTACCTCTGTGTGTACGTTAAAGGTCAGCAGTGCTGCATCTTTAGAAAGCTGTCTTGATTGCAAATAGATGTTCTAGGGATGACTGTCCAGGAGTGCTCTGTCTTTTACTTAGATGTGCCAGCTTAGGCTGATGACAACTTTCTTTTCTTCACAGTCTCCTCCTGTTCTTTCTTGTCTGTGTTCCAGATGGTGTTGAAACATTTTTCTGCCTCTCTGTTCATGCTAATCCACAACAATAAGAAGAGTAAACGGGAATGGGTCAGACAACTTGTTATAGTTGCATGGTGGTGAAGTTGTGGGTAACCCCTCCTCTACTAATCCCAATACATTCACACATGCATATGTTTGTATTTCCACAGGATGCTCAGTCTGGATAAGCGTCAGGGATGACTTAAGCATCATAGGGTTGAATGGGCAGCTACTGCAGTCAGTATCAGCAAAGCTACCTGGTTTACAGTTTTATATTATCTGTGTTCAGCTATCAGAACATTATAGCTACATGCTCTGAGGTAAAGACAGCAATAGAAGAACATAGAAATCATCCTATTGGGTCAGGTTATGACTCATCTAGTCCAGCTTCCTGCTTCTGACAGTGGATGCCCAATCAGACAAAGGCAGTATGTTGCTACTTCTTGTGCTTCTCAGCCTCCAACAGTTTTCAGCTCAGGGTATTTCCTGAGCTGGATGCGTTTCTTGCAGTAAACTTCAAAGAATGTCTTTCTTGTGCACTTGCCCAATCTTCCCTTGTGACCTCTGGGCATCCCTAGCAGCCTTTGGCAGTCAGTTCCACATGTTTGTTCATCAGTGCTCAAACTCTCCTTCTAGGGATAGCTGGTGAACAACTGATGCCGTGGGAATCAATGCCCTTTCTTTTCTGGCTGCTCATGGTTAGACTTGTGCATTCTGTCTTAGGTGTCTTTTCCAAGCTGAGGTGTCCTTGCATACCCAGTTCTTTGTACAGATGTGCACTATCCTTGTTAGACTTTTCTGGTTTGACCATATCCTTTTTTGAAATGAGAACAGAGCTGCAGAACTATTCAAAATGTGTGTGAATCATAGATCAATTCAAAGGCACAGTGTTTGCTTCTGTTTTATTTCTATTCCTTCCTAAACATTCATAAGAGTTTATTTGCTGCTTTGACTGATAATAAGCACTAACCCAATTCTTCCTTGGATCTATCATATATTCTTATTTC
Organism: Ceryle rudis; assembly: GCA_033439905.1. Lineage (NCBI taxonomy): Eukaryota > Metazoa > Chordata > Aves > Coraciiformes > Cerylidae > Ceryle > Ceryle rudis. Next base: position 51,097 of record JAAGNO010012929.1, on the reverse strand, counting down.
TGTATTACAATTGGCAGTTCAGAACTTATTCACTCATTTCCGAAGACCTTTTCCTGTGTGCATCAGTCTTTCTTTATTCACAGTAAGTTTTTGTCTACCATTTTATTGACCATCCATGAAGCCTTGTAAGGTCCCCCCTGCAATTCTGGACAGCCTGTCTTTGTCTTCAACACCCTATATTTTGTAAATGCAGAACCATGTTTTGCCTGGATGTAGGTAGTACAGAAGATATTTAGAGAAAATATGTTGTTCTTGTGTACAACCTTTTCTTCATACATGTCAAATAACTTTGAGTGCAATCCAGGAGGAAGTAGTTAGTGACCTAACTACTAGCCTTTTACAGTCTCCCACAGCATCTTCCTGGAAAACCTCTCAGCCCATGGCTTGGAGCAGTGCACGCTTTGCTGGGTTAAAAATTAGCTGGATCACTGGGCCCAGAGAGGGGTGGTGAATGGTGCTGCATCCAGTTGGTGTCTGGTGACCAGTAGTGTCCCCCAGGGATCAATACTGGGCCCAGTCCTACTCAACAGCTTTATTGACGACCTGGATGAGGGGATTTGGTCTACCCTTAGTAAATTCAT
>JAAGNO010012929.1:0-50416 GCA_033439905.1 Ceryle rudis | reverse complement strand
TACTGTGTGCAGTTCTGGGCCCCTCACTTCAAGAAGGATATTGAGGTGCTGGAGCAGGTCCAGAGGAGAGTGATGAGACTGGTGAAGGGACTGGAGGGAAAGTCTTATCAGGAGAGGCTGAGGGAGCTGGGGTTTTTTAGCCTGGAGAAGAGGAGAGTCAGGGAGGACCTTAACACTCTGTACAACTACCTGAAACGAGGTTGTAGTCAGGTGGAGATTGGGCTCTTCTCCCAGGCAACTAGTGAGAGGACAAGAGAGCATGGCCTGAAGCTGTACCAGGGAAGGTTTAGATTGGATATTAGGAAGCACTTCCTCATGGAGAGGGTGATCAGGCATTGGAAAGGACTACCCAGGGAAGTGGTGGAGTTGTCTGGATGTGGCACTTAGTACTATGGTCTAATCAATGTGGTGGTGATAGGTCATAGGCTGGAGTTGTTGATCTCAGAGATCTTTTCCAGCCTCAATAATTCTGAAATTCTGTGATTTGAGTGATCACTTTTAATTTGATTTTGAGGAATAGTTGCAACCTACACTTTACTGGTGAAGAACTGCTAGATGGGATTTGCCACATTCACTCAGTAAATAAGTGAAAGATCTTTCTTTTTGTGGCCAGACAGTACCTGGCTGGGAGTCACCTGACACTTATATTGAAGGATTATGTATTTGTTTAAAAAGCAGTGTTGCATATTTTCAGTATGAAAGTACTGTTTCAGCCTTTTCTGTAATACTCATTTTTAGCTCTCCCAATCATTTTGGTTAGTTGGGGATGACATCAGTTGTTTAACAATAATAAATTGGAGGCTGTCCTGGGACTATAACAAAAACCCATCTATGGAAAGTAGGGGGAATTTCACCTTTAGGTGTTCAGTTGATTAGATCTCATTACAGAGTGCCTTAAGTGAAATGATGTAGAGCTCTGCATTTCTCAGTTTTCCATACTCTGAAATTTTGTGTCACAAAACCCACTACATTCATGTAGGGACTAATACTCCCTCTACAGAGAGTGAAGCCTTAAAGGGACACAATATTTGAATTATTTTGCCATCTCTAGTGCTAGTTATCAGCAGGCTTGTATGCAGCAGTGTGGCTTGCCTTCCCTCATCATCCCTCTTACAAGAATTCTTAGAGGACTTCAGTTTTTAGTGTTGTCAGTTTGGAATCTTTTGCCAAGTACAAAATTCACCTTAAAAAACCATGTCTACACATTAAGGGTTCTATTCATGAATGACTAACACCTCATTTGCACTTGAATTTCATTCGGGTTAAATGGAAACATTGTGCAATGCTGTGGAATTTACACAAATTTTATATCCTTGAATACAGATTGCTGGTAATGAAACTGACACTTTGTTGTGCATGTTAAAGATGCCCAAGAGCCAAAAGAGGATGGAGAATAAGAGAAAAAAGGATCAGAGCTGCCCTGAATGAGAAAAGTACCGTTACAGAGGAGTGGGAAAGGGAAAGAGGAAATCAAAATAATTTTGTAATGCGTAGGTGTTCCCTACAGCTCAGCTCTGGAAGCAAATAAAGCTTGGGCTTTTGACGCTTGCTGTATCTGTTCAGAGACCCAAGGTTTTCACCAATCTAGGCAATGACATTTGTGTGGGAATCTGCACTTATCTGAACTGAGTCTCCCATGTCTCATTTGAATTTTGTGTTCCCAGACAATTGCTGAAAGAGTTATCTCCGACCAATCTTTCTAAGGATTCTTTTTTATGTGCCTTAGTGTTTTGGAGGTGTTGGGGGAGGAGAACTCATGAGATAGAATTTTGAATTTGACTGAAAACTTGACTTTACTCTTTTGTCATTTGGGTATTTGGAGCACTATGACTGTTCTGCTGAAAATGTTAAGCAGGGAGGATAATTCTATGAGATTTTTCTCACAAGATTGTCTTCTTTTCCCTAAACTCCTATGACAGCAAGGACAGTGGCTCACCGATCTGTGACATGGAGCCATATGTGTGCCAGGAATATGAATAGTAATAACTACACAATCTGAAGTTTCTGCAGAGTTGCAATTAGATGCATGTGATCTAGAGGAAATTACCTGAGGACATACTATGAAATCCTAGTATCACATTCCACACAACCTTATGTAAATACATTTTTCAATAGGCTGTAGAGGGTAAAAGACTGGTCTCTTGCAAGAATGGGGACCACTTCTTATGTTTTTTAAAGTCAGCAGTGATTCTATGCTCAAGCTGCAGAAGCTCTGCCCAGTGGCACCTCCATACGTGTGCAAATGTATTTTCGAGTAGCAGCAAGCTTCAGGTACACTTGTCTTACTAGATAGAGATCCTGAATAAAAATTCAGCAGTTTCGTGATACTGACTGTCAAGTTTTTCTGGTGATTTTAAGTATCTGAAATCACTCTTAGCCCACTGAAAAGAGCTAGTCACTGGTGATTATTATTCAAACTGAACTTCCTTGCACTATGTAGAAGTTTTAACATGTCAGAAACTAGTTCAAAGTTTTCCTTCACAGGCACAAATATAAACTAACAAAAGAGAAATCAGGGAAATGTTTAAGAATCTTTTTACTCCCTCGAACATTTATCCTCTGTCTTCGCTCTACAGTAGGTCTTTTTTCCATGATACACAATACATCCAATTTTCTCTCTTCAGTGCTTAAGACATCTGAGAATTATTGTGTGGGAAGAAAAAAAAATCTGTTCTTTGAACACCGAGTCACAATAGACAAAGTCTAGTCTCTGGTATCTACTCAGGGGACAGGTACTTTCTCCATCTTTCAGAGGTCAGCAATCAACCGTATGAGTTTGAGCATAAATGATTATGTATAAGAAAACTTCCTTTATTCTTTTTTTTTTTTTTTTTTTTTAAATTTCCCTGCAGAAATTGATCTGCGTTGCAATTTTAATTTCAACAGGGCTTCTTGGAAAAAAAAAAATATCTGAAAAACAGGCTGTCATAAACTGCATATCATTATTACAAATTCATATAAGCAAGATATGGGTTTGGAAGTCTGGCTGCTGTAGCTGCAATAATACCAAAGTGAGTTGTACTCTGTGGAGGAAACATGTCAGGCACATAATCCTATTCTCCTTTTGAAGTTTCTTTCTTCAAGAATATTAAATAAATACACTGTAAATTGTTGAAGTAACTCTGCAGTATTGAGCAGCACTCTATAAGGAAAACAAGCACTGAAGAACATATACATGACCCCAGAAATCTCTACAACTTGCTTTCTAAACAACCCTGGAACATTTGGCTCAGCTGCATTAAAAACAGAGAGAATAAGAAGAATAACAGGAGAACACATCAATATATGAAGTTTTCAAATTTTTTTTTTTCAAAACAGAATTTGTTTGTATTCTGGAAATCCTATCATGATTACTAGTGTGTTAATACTTTAAAAATAATAACTTGACAAGCTACTGAGACCTGAGGGTCCTGTACTGGGGAGTTTTAAGTTTCAAGGTATCTTCCTCTATCAAGGCACAGAATAATAATCAGCCAAAGCTCAGGTTATCAACTTCCTCTGTTACAGTGTGTAGTGTGATTTTGCTCCATGGTGATGCAACTATGCAATGATTTATATCAAAGCAAGCAAACTTCAAGCTGAAACTGCAAAAAATAGAGGGAAGGTCAGTGATAGGATCTGCTAAAATCTTGCAGCTTCTCTGAAGTTGCAAAGAAGCCCACTATGAACACTACAAAGCTGAGAACATTTCCCTAGTCTTTGATTTCTTATTTTTGAAAGGTTGTAATGGAGACAGTGCGTAACCTGAGACAATCAGGAATCTTAACTGAGCTGCCATATATGAGTTTCTTCTATAGCTTTTTACTGTATGTGCGTTGCTTTGCGTCATGAAAAGACAGAAAGCTTTAAGGTCTCTAGAGGATAATCATGTAAGAAAGTGATTATGACATCTAGCAATTATTTACCTGTCTACAGTCATAGGCAGATATTAATGGCAATGGAAAAAGCAGTCAATGGTTATATTAGATGAAGAAAGTACAGCAACCTAGATGTTAAAAAAGTTACTTGAATTATTCAGTGCTTTGTTAATTATCAGAGGGCTATAATTTAGGTGGAAGAAAAACCTCACTTTTTCTTCCTTATTTTGCCATGCCTGAATAGTGGAGCAAACAGAAGTGTTGTCCAGCCACCTGATCCTCTTAGATGAATTCTGTTCTTGAAAAGTTACACGTGTGTGCCTAAGGACCAAAGTGATCCTTAGTGCTGTGTGTTAAAACAGACATAAGAACAAAAGCATTTTCTAAGAGCATTTTCGTGACTTGGGGTACTTATTTCCTGTCTTTGCCTTAAGCAAATGAGAGTAGCAAAGTCTGGTGTCCTTGATACAATAGCAGACAGGAAAAGGAGAGGAGCTGTATGACCTCCGTCTTTTCCAGTCTACCTTTGTACCAGTCCAGCTGTCAGAATACAGCTTCTCTATACCACTCTTTATCAACATCCTGACTATTTGACATGTCAAGTTCTTTTATACCTTGCCTCAGTTTCCACCTTTTCTATGATTTAGTACTCAGTTATTCTCTTTGTAACCTATTTTTCAAGGCAATATTTCTGAAACTCCCCTGACATCATCTTGTAGGAGGTATGTGAAGCTTGGTGAAGCCCTAGTTTTCTCTCTTGACTAGCTGATCCATTTGAGAGCTATCATCTATTAGCTTTTTTTTTCTCTGAAATGGTTCACTTTTAAACTTCTTTCTGAACCAGCCATCAAGACACTCAAGGGCCCAAGAAGTAGCAGTAAGCTGCTTTTTCTCTTTCAAACATCAGTATCTATGTGGTGTAAAAATCAGATATTGGAGAGGGGTTAGGCAGTGAAGAAGACCTTCTTCATGTGCCCTAAAAATCTTTTTACCAGAAAATGGTGTGAGACTATGGCATATATTTATTAATGCACACCTTAGCTAACTGGGTTTGTGTTTAACGTGGTTGTTTTTACAGAGATACCACCATAATCAGATTTTTGTACTAGAACTAGGTAACTGAACAGATTTTATGACAGTAATGAGTAAAGAATACAGAAAGTTGCCTTTAATTATTTGTCTGTGGGTTCTGGGCTGCGTTTTTTTTTACCCACTATATGTAAGCGGCCCTTAAATTCTCAAGAGTTCTTATTGTAAGAGTTTATAGGTTTAAATGTGTTGATGCATGCTTAAGCCAAATATTGATGGTGCAGTAGTGAGTTTTTTTGTCATTTGAAGTTGTGCCAGGGGAGTTTAGATTGGTTATTAGGAAAAAAAGGCTGTCAAGCACTGAAACAGACTGCCCAGGGATGTGGTGGAGTCACCATCCCAGGAGGTACTTAAAAACATGTAGATTTGGCACTTAGGGACATGGTATAGAGGGATTTGACAGTGTCAGGTTTACGGTTGGACTCAAAGATCCTAAAGGTCTTTTCCAATATAAATTATTCTATGAAGCAGGAAACTTATGAGCACTTCTGATTCAAATGAATGAGTACATAAATTTTAAAATTCACTTTCCACCAACCACTCTTTTCATGTGTTCTGGAGAGGGCTAAGGACAGAGTTGTCAATTTCTGTTTGTCTGGGGTTTTTTTCTGTGGGTGGTTTTGTTTTTTTTATTCAAAGGCTTAAGAAAGAATTTTGTTGAATCTTTAACAAAGAACATTCTTAGGACTAGGTGTTGTGATAATTGGAAACTGAGGCTGTTGTTGAAAATTGAAATGAGAAATGAGAGTTCTGAGTTATTTCATGGTACACTTTAGTAACAGTTCTTTTTTAGTCCCTAAAAGTCTCAATATTTACCTCTATTCAGTCTTTTAAATTACATGAAAAGTTCTTGAAACTGTGTTTTTAAAACACAAGTGAGGTTTTTTACATAGCTTTTATCCTCTGTGGAATAATTTGCCTTACAGGATTCCTATTAGTGTGACTTCCTGTATCTTCAATATACACTGTCTCTACCAAGTTTCAAGCAATTGGTCCTGTCGATATTATTTCAGGGTTTGTTGGATTCGGGAAACACAGTCATCTTTGCAAGAGCATTATTGGTATGTTTAATAAGAGGTAAAAAAAAATGCTTTATATCTCTATTTCAATTGCTTTTTGTTAGCTCGTCAGTACAGTACATGCTGAAGAGCATCAGGGCACTATAATAATAATAGGGAAAATAGCAGTATCACCTTTGTCCTTTCTAACAATAGTGTTGCTGCAAACATTAGAAAGAAGGGCCATAGGAAATACTGCTCGTGCTGTAGCATCACAGCTGTCAGCAGAGGGGCACAAGAGTTCCTGGGAGAGCTGGGCAACAGCAGGACTGGAAATGCTGGGCTTCAGCTTGCATGCCTACAATCACTGTGACAAAGAACAAGCCCAGCTCAGAATCCATCAGTGTGTCTTTAAAAGCCAGTGGGAGTCATCCAGTAGTCTCCGCTGAAAGGAGCTGTGAGAAGGCAGCAAAGCCAGCATAAGCTGATGAAGGGTTACCAAAGGAGTCAGCTAACAGCGGCATGAGAAGTACAATTGCCAACTCTTGACAATTCTAATGAGAGATTTGGAGCAGATAAAGTGGAAATATTGTTAATATTATCAAAATAAATCTGATTAGGAAGGATATTTGGGGAAAATAGCAGTCTTCATGTTTCTATGTCCCCTTCAGGGTAGTTGACACACCTGGGAAAGAGGATTCTGGTTAGTTGGGAATGGGTGGAGGAACTGCGGTGTTCCTTCCCAGTGGAGAGAAAGGCAGAAGCCAGTGCCACAGCCAGGCTCTGAGTGGTCCTCTCAGATCACATCCACAGCAAACACCTGCTGAGAAAAACAGCTCCTTTGGGGAGCAGTGTATGCACTGTGCAACCCACAAGCTGATCGCTTGGGTGATGGGAACACAGAGAGTTTTTATTCACATCTAATAACAATTTAGCTGCCAAAGGCAAGCAAGGGTATGGGAATGTGATTCCTTTCCACCCAGCATTGTTGTGAAGCTAACTATTGACTTCCATGTTAATAGAGCCAAAACCATCAAACCCAGTTTCAAAATGTATTTCTAAGGCATAATAGCATATTTGGTTTTTAATAGCACAGCTAGGAAAGCTGATCCTTTATGGAATACTTTGTTAAAATGAAAAGTGCATCAATATTTTTCTTCCAAATAAATGCATATTTGAATTTCATCAAACAGGATCCTTGAAAAAATAATGACAAAAATAGATATTAGCTGAGCACGAGCAAAACTTCCCCTTGTTTACCTGAATTAGGAAAAGGATGATTAATGATAATGAACGTGTTGCATTACTCATTTGTCAAAAAAGATCAATAATGTTAAATACCCCAGGAATGTCACAAAGTTGCCCCCAATGCTGTACCAGTTTTATGAACAAACTAGTTGAAAACTGTCTATAGAAGGGGCCACCTCTCCATGCACAGAGATCTGCCTCCTGCTGTCCCCTGTCTCCTCCATTGGTGCTGAGGAATGACCCCTGTTATTAGGGAGAGAAAAGAAATTTAGAAAATAAGGATGGTATTTTTTTTGCTTTAGTTTTGTTATTTTGCAGTTCAGATAATTTCACAGGAGCAGGTATAGGTACAATTAGGCAAAATGTTAATCCTCAGAATGGGCTGGGGAGGATGAATGAACTCATCAGTGGTGCCACTGTGCAGTGGAGGTGGCTGGGGATCTGTGCTCATGGGTCAGTCATCTTTTCCAGCCCTTCTGCTGCCTGAAGAGAGCAAGATTCAGACCAGGAGGAGAGGCCAGAGCATTGCTTGTGGCAACACTCTCTCCCCTTAGCTGTTCTGTAATTATTTCACAATTTGTGTGGTTTTGCATGATGCATTGCAGATTCTTGGAGGCAGCCGAACTTGCCATGAAGGACCAATTAGTGGTCGTCAGGAGAACTCATGCAGTTGTATCCAGTTGTCACTAAGTCAGATTCAGGGGTAGTTTATATTATGAGCAGGGGTTGCTTTTTAGAATTACAGTACCACTCATATTCTGTAGATTCATGAAGGACAGATTCCCTTAGTTTGTAGAGGAGTGGGATATAGACTTATATCATGTTACTGATTTTCACTGATTCCCCCTCTGATCCTGAGCGAGTTAATTTAACCTTCCCTTGGCTCACTTTTCCCACCTACAAATTATGTATATTGTTATTTAAGTACCTCAGAGAGATATTTCAAGTTTTAATTAGTGTTTGTAAAATGCTTTGGGTTACTTGGATCAAAGTGTGATTTATTATTCAGTAACATACATTACTGTGCAGTAGGTGTACACATGTGCATGCTGTAAAGTGTGGTGGCAGCGAACACTCATTTGTACTTTGTTATCTGTTTATATAATGTGAGTTGTTCAGATTCATTTTATTTGGTTTCATTTCCCATAGGTCTGATAAAAGGTGTTTTGATTTTTCACCTTTACTTTAATACATATTGTTGAGCATTTTTCTATGAAAAAGGCCTAATCATATGAAGGGAAGGGACAACTAATAATCTGAATTGGACCACTCTATATATTTTTATAGAGCTTTTATTGTGTATGAACATGAATGTATGCATATCATATTGGCTCAAGGGCATCCCTAGGATATGAGGTCTGAAGTCTACATTGTGGTTTTAGGACAGTGTGCCAGTGAGAATCCCATGCAGAGACGTGGCAACAAACTCTCATTCTGCATGCCAGGACCCAGGAAGCTGGAGTGCATGGGAAGCTAGGACTGTGCAGAAAAGGCAAATGAACCCTTCTAATGGGATTTGCTTTAACTGATCCCTATGAGTGAGATCCAGCAGACTGGAACAACCCAGGGACTGTATCTGTATTCTCAGAGAGAAAATTTGCCAGTAGGAATATCTTCCAGCTGAGTATACTCTAGCTCTGAATTAATCAACTTTGTTTACATTTTCTTAATATGAACAGGTTTCTCTACAAATTGTTTCAACTAGAGGTGTTATTCCATGTCAGATCAAGCAAGAAAACCTCTCTGAGGTTCACTGCAGCGCAGCCCACACTTCCAAAGGTAACTGTAAAGCTTGCGCTAGCCAAGCAAATGTGTGTTATTGCCAACAGTGTCATTCAGGTCCATCTTATGCACTTACACCTTGATTTCTTTTCATATCAATTCTATCCATTGGCAGATTTATTCCTTGTGATGCTCCTTCTGAGCCAACTCCTTTGTTACTGAGCAGCCACCAAGAGAGAGCTAGAGGAGGATGAGCCTATATATTTATCTCTTAAAAGCAAAAAAAGCTGTAAGAAATGTGCAGATTAGAAGGGCAGAGTAGGTTGTCCCATGGTGGAAAATGTACAGCACAAACCCTTCTGGAAGAAGCAAACAAGGAATTGCTAAGAGGGAAATCTGTGGGTGAAAAACCTGGGACTTAGGGAAGCTGTGCAAAATCAAGTGATGGGGGAAAGAGCACCTCTGCCTTGCATGATACTGCAGGTGGATTTTTCTTCAGTCACGCTGTGACATCAAAAATCAAGGTAAGAAAAGGAAAAATAATGTTAAACTTCAAGGATGCAAATATAGACTTTTTATAAGACAAAGTGGTGATAATTTGGCAAGGCACAGAAAAGCTCTGGAGAGGCCACATAGTCTTGAGTTAGTGCTTACTGGAGCTGCAATGCCATACCCTTATATTTTAGAGTATGTAAAGTCTGTAGCAGTATAATTATAGCAAACTAGAACTCGAAGTAATTACTTCTGTTACTAGGAATTAGATCAACTGCATGATTTTGACAGAACTTTAACCAAATGGATGACCTGTATTAAAAAAAAAAAAAAAAGGAAAGAAAGAAATGAAAAAGGAAGGAACAAAATTGCTGGATGGTGTTAATCACAAGATAGATTTAAGCTTAAGCACAGTTTCTTATACATGAACGTCAATAACTGTGTATTTACTGAAATATATATGTGTAAGTATGCAAGATGTACCCCTGTGAGCCCACAATACAATTATAAATATCTGTCTCAGTTTTGTAAAACATATAAAACTATGTGATTAACAGTGGATTGAAACAAAGCTGACACTGGTAAATTAGAATAGTAATTCACTATGTTTTAAGACTTGATCTGAATTCTTGCACAAGGAGCTAATTCATTATGCAGAAAAAAGGAAGAATTGCGCAGGACAGCAGCAAGGTCTATAATAATCTGGTTTTCTTTCCTGTCTCCAAGGTTTCACTTTTCCATGTGACCTTAGAGTGGACACAAAAGACATGTATTTGCTTAAAAGGTGAGAAATAAAATATATGTCTTGACTTTAAGTGGCTCCACAGAACAGTGGCTCTTGAGTCTGAATTTCTTGCCTGTCTACATATGGCCCTCTCTCTGTTCCTCTGCTATTGTGTTCAATGTCACTTTTGCTGAAGGAAAGTGGCTGAAATGTCACTTTAACCAAACATCCTGAGATTTTGGAGGCAGGTCTTAGTCTGAAAAGAGATTAATTCTCATGGGAAAATCCTTCTGTTGGACAAGAAGATGTAAATCACAGCTGGCTTCCAAAATTAGTGAGAAAATGGATTTTTTTTTTTTTTTTTTTTTTCATATTTGGGTAAGGAAGAGGCTGGTCTCTGACACAGAGGCTAAGGAATCCAGCTTTACCAGGGCGTGGGGCTGCACAGCTCATTTGGACACCTACAGGAGAAATTCTCCTGCTGGTACCGGTCCTAGGGTAAAGCTGTTATGTGTTTTCTTCTCACCAACACCTTCCCGAGGTGTTCGTGTCTCTCAGTCCCCACCAGTATTATATAAAAAAATTTTTATTATCCTTTATTTTAACCTTCTAATTATTTTAGTTTTCTTGAGACAACTTTTCCTGTGGGCAGCAAGGAAGCCACTCTGCACACATTGTAATAGGTTAATGCTGTACTGTGGTCACTGAAGACAACCACCAATCCCACCAGGACCCCCATGCAGAAATTAAACTCCTCCTAGTGTTGCTGCCTGCCATTCCCTGCTGTTTCAGTGAGCCCAAAGCAAGGCTGTCCCTATGAAGGTAGCTGTTGGTCTGCATTTAAGGAGTTGGGTAAAAAGCTCCTTGGGAATACTGAGTTGATGTAGAAATGTAGCATTCCACAGAAGAATCAGAGGAATGCAGAAGATAAGTCTTTCAGAGGGTCAGAGGACACAAGGCATGAGGCAAAGTGAGGGGACAGGAAAGCAAGTGGAAATGTGAGGTCACTGGTGATCACTTGGGTCCTGGGGACCAGTCTGTGACTTCAAACAGCAGTATGTAGTGTCCACACATCTGCTATTATGGCCTGAATAGGAACCAGTAGTGGAGGAGACTGGATCTCTATGCCCTCTGCAGTGACCAAGACCTGCATCCCCCTGTGGCCAGCACATGGCTAGCTGAGAGTGGAGTATACCAGGTATACATACTGAAAGACAGAGTGACCAGTGCCTGTACCTCCTGTTGGACTATTATAGTTTATATTATAGTTTATATTATAGCTCCTTTTATATTGATATTATAGCTCCTTTTCTACACCTTGCCCACTTAAAGCAGTCATTATTCTTCTTTTATCTCCTAACAACACAGACAGTTTCACCTTCTGCATTTTATATGGTAGTCAGTACCCTCTAATATTTTTGATTTCAACAGCTTTTTCTGAACCGTTTAATTTCCAAGGCTAGAAATCTTATTCACCCTTCTTTAAAAGTCTCTACCTGTATATTCACTGCTGTGATCCAACATATTTCAGTCTTGCATCTCTTCCTAAAGCTTCCTTCAGAGTTCATTTTTTTAATTTATTTTACCAGTGGTCATTTGCTTTAACAGAAAGTCTTCATATGCTAAAAAATAATTTGAATACTCTTTTCCATTCAGGTTTTGGGAAGTTTCATTGTTTTCCTTCAAAAGATGCTGGATAGATTTGCCATGAGATGATTCTTAGAGAATATATGAGAGCATGCTAACATTGTCTGATACCTGTCCACCTGGACGTCTTCCCCCATGTGTCATGCTAGATAGGTGTCCTCTGAGATGCTGGTATTTTCCAATAAGCACATTTAGAAGAAAGTGGGTTTTCCTTTTCTATCAAGAGTAGCCTGAAGAACTGAAAACATGGTCTCCATTATATTTTAACTCACTGGTAGCAGATCCTCTCATTTACCCATACATACATATGCATATACACAAATGACATATGCATATACTTATATGCAGAAAGAAATAACTATATGAAAATCTTTAATGACATCAAGGAAGCAGTCACCTACTGCTATGTTGTGACAGTTTCAACAGTCTAGTGAACCTGAGTTATTGTGATGATAGATCACTACTGCTTTAAGTTGTATGCTATATTCAGCATCTATATTTTATAGTTATACCTTCCTGTATTGAATACTTATCTTTGCATCATATTTTCACAATGAAAGTGGTTTTAATGTGAAAAGTAGTTACCAAAATAAGGTAATGATTGCTCTTTGTATCATCCTTGGTATCTGTTACTTTTTTTTTTAAGTGGTTGACCAAAACTGGGACCATTTTACCCATATATATAAAGTGGAGCCACAAAGGTGAATCACTTTAAGGTCAGCTACTAATGGCAGTTTACCAAAGGATGACTTCTGCTCTACGTGTCAAAACAATCTCAGCTGAGGCTGGAGGTCTTTGCTAAAGTCCCTGAGATGATGAAACTGCTGAAGCATGTCCTCTGCCAGCAACATCTCACTAGGATGTTCCCTACTTCCCCTGGCTGATTATTCTCACCCCATCAGGGCAGCCCATTGTTTCCTTAGCTGCTCTAAAGGAATGGTTTGAGGGGCTGCTCTGCAAACAGGTCACAAAATGAACCAGGCAGAAGGGCTGAGTAGTTTGGTGGTGTCACTGGGCCCTTTTGCCAGTATCTGGCCATAATCTGCAGAAATAAAATGGGCAGCACTTGAAGGGGAAGGACCCAGCAGCTGGGGGTTAGCAGCAGCAAGTTTGTTCCTGCCAGAAAAAAATGCCTTTGCTACTGAAGGAAACATATCATTAGGTACAGACTGAATAAAAATAAAGTAGGAAGGTCAGGATCTTTGCTATTATTAAATGATCATGATAATTGCTTTATCTGGGCCTTGAGGTCAGTTCAGGGCTGTGCCTAACTTTCCTCCTCTTGTTTTGCACAGAATTAACTGGCATCTACTCAGTATTTACCATTTCCTTCCTTTTCTTAGTTACAGTTCTTGTATATACAGTAGTACTTACTCAGATGATTTAGTTTTCTTGTCCTTTCCATTGGAGGAGTGACAGTAGGAGAGGAGGAGGTAATAGTGGATTTGATCTTTAAATTGAACTCTGTGGTATAGGAGATCTTACAATGTTTGGTTGATAGCAGAGCCTGAAGTGCAGGACAACAACTCACTCTTTGCCCCTGAAATGTTATTAGCCTTCTTTACTCCTCCTTCCAATATAAAACACAAAATAAATAAAGCTTTCAGTATCAGTAAACTTCCTGCTGTTTGAACTGGCAGGCAGCCAATTCATTTGGACTGTTCTCCCCACTAGTATAAAATACTCATGCAAGCAGGAAAAAAACCCAACAAAAAATAAACAGGCAAGGAGGTCCCTATGACTGCATCTAAAAGAATTCCTCACCAATTTTCTGATTTGAGCAATATAATAAGAAATCTTTGACATGGTGTTTAAAAACAAGTGTGCTCACACTCTTTTATAACCTTTTAATTTTCTTTTTTTTTGAACATTTATCACTTAAAACCATGCAATCATCCATCTGAATGAGTAAAGAAACAAAATCCCATAAGTACCTCATTCCTTATTTGAAGTTTTAGCTGTGATTCGGGAAAATGGGGAGAAAAAAATATCTGTAAATAGATGCAGTACTTTTCGGGGAATTTAGCCTCCCTTCTGGAGATGAGTGGCACGTGTATTTGTATTCTCTGGTGAGTGATGGGATTCCAAATTAACCAATTGCATGTGCAGCGGTCTTAGATGCACTTTTATCATGCTTTCCGCTCGGTCATTTATAGGTGTTTATACTTTGGTTATGGAAACATCTAGGTCCTACCACACATTTCCTAGGAATTCAAAAAAGGACAGGCACTGCAGAAGGACTGGTTTTACAAAGGGTATTTTCTGAATACTGTTTTTTATGTAGGGATTATTGATAAGTGTTAACAATTAAAAAGAATTTGATGTAAGTGATGGAAACATCTACCTAGGAGATTTGGCCAGTGCCAGCTACCTTGAGACTTGAACTGAGGTCACTGTCTGTACATCTCAGCCTGTGTTTCTGGATTTACTCAGGTGAAATGTTGACCTAGAAGAATATGGAACAAACCACTACAGCTTTAAGCTGCAGAGGTTTATCAAAAAAAAAAAAAAAAAAAAAAAAAAAAGGCAGAAACAAAGGCAAGCAGATGGCTAAAGATGAAGGTCACATCAGATTGAGAAGTTTGTCAAAATGTGATGACATAGGTAATCTGTAAACTGTTATTGCACCTAGCTGGAGGTGCTGAAAAACATTTTGAAATTACAAAAAACATTGGAGTCACCAACACACAGGCAGGAATGATAGCCTGGAGTGGTTCTGCTCTATGGATGAATGCCAGATGTGGAAAGCGACATATCTGGAATTAATGATATTAAACATGCTTTTCTTTTATGCTCAATAATAACTCTATTATGATTGATACAAACCGCAGACACTTTATCTAGTACAAATGGAATCGTCTGTCATTGACTATATTAAATCATCAATTTCTGCATGATGAGGATCGTTTAGGGTAACTAATCATCTGTCTCGTTCTGAAGTCTTTAAGGCTGATCAGATAACGTTTTGAATACTGCCTGAGCAACCATGACAATCTAACCCTTCCATGTAAGGATTGAGAGGGGCCCATTATGCCGTCAAAGCCTGTGGAAATATCACAGCTCTTTCTCTACATAATACCCTGCTGTAAATAAATCACTCTCCACCGCAAACTTTATTGATCACAAGCACTTCCATGCTTGTGTCTAGTGAAGTCTCTACAGAATAAAATGCTGCTTTATATTTTGTCTTGTCAAAATATTAAACGGCTCTGTCAAGCGGAGTCAGGCTAGCAGTGATGGTGTAATTCTGCTGTAGCCCTTCTCATTCCCTCTTTCTATCTCAGCTGCCAAGCTTACAAAGCAGGATTTTTTTTTTTTTTATAAACTTTCCAATTATAGTCTCGTAAGATTATGAAGCCTTAAGATAAAGTGTCCTAATTTAGAGTGGTAGAGTACTGAACCACTAGACAAGAGCCCGTTAGATAAAACATTTCTCACAAGGCAAAGATAACCTGGCTTATTTATATACACAACATTAATGGGCAAAAGGAGATAGCCTGGACTATCTCTATTATTTTACCAAGCAAGATAGGAGAGAAATATTTGCATTAATTCAAGCTCAAAGTGTTTATTATTCACAGACAAAAACTATCCCTTAATTATGAGACAAATGTACCAAAGGAGGAAACTGAGAAACTCCAGGTTAGTACAATGCTTTGCATTTTCATACCCTATCTTCAGTTTGTAATTCTGTAAATAAGATAATGTATCTGAAGTGATACAGAAGCACCATCATGGTTTAAAGGGGGGGGAGCACTGCTACTGCCTCCGACTTCAGCTCATGTTGTGTTTGTCATCAGATGGTCTCACTTTGACACTCCTTAGCCACACAGAGCACTGCCCTTTTATAACACCCTGTGAATTTCCTAGGAGAAAACCTGGGGTCTTGCAGAGCTTTGCTGAGAACAGCCTGGGCAGATCGTAAGGAGGTTTGGGGCTTTCCTTATGCAGAAGCTGGAGCACTTTCAGGGCTGCTAAATGTTATAATAGTATTCACCACCTCAGGACTACAGACTCTTAAACTCTGTCATGCATTCCCATATGCTTCCCACTCCAGGAAAGGGAGAATAAGAGCCAAGAGTGGTGGCAGAAAGCTCTAACCTGTGCTGAAAATAAGGCTGAAACACAGAAACAGGGAGCTAACAATGACTTCCTGACTTCTGGGCTTCTCAGGGAATCAGGGAAAATCTGGTCTCAAAATCCCCATGTTTTATTCCCTTTCCTATTCAATTGTTATGCAGGCAGAGTTTCTGTTCAGGAAGCATAAATGTAGAGTTCACAGTCAACCTTCTTTCTTTGGGTCGCTTTTTTTTTTGCCCTTTTTTTTTTTAACCCTGTGACAAATCAAAATCCATATCAGGTGAGAGAACAGCAGAGAGACCATCCACAGAGGAAGATGGGCAATTGTGAAAAGAGGTCAAGAACAGAATAGGGAAGAAGGAACGGCAGAGACAGGGGTCAGTGGAAGGACAGAGGCCATGAGTTGGAAGTGGACCCACTCATCCCACACGTAAGCTCCTTTCACTAAGGCAGCAGGGAGCGATCTCTGTGAAAAGCACATACCACATGGAAGTCCTGACTCTTCCTGTGCCTTACAGACATGACTGAAACAGAGATACTCAGTCTCAAAATGAAAGCAAGCTAAGTGCTTGCTTTGATGTGATGGGCACTTGGTAGTGAGGGCTCATGAGCAGTATAGTGATGGTTGTCCCCATGAGTGATGGGCACACTACAGATTCCCCAAACTGCATATGCAATCACCCTAAACAGTTCCTTTGTGTGATTATGATCAAAGAGATTTACTTTTAAAATTAATTCAGCCAATAATTATTCCAATAGCCTAATGTAGCCTTCAGCAATATCTGAGGAAAGATACTCTGCAGGAGAATTTAGATGTCATAAAATGGTCTTGTCCTTCTCCCTTGTCCTAGCTTTTCATGCTCTACAAATTTCTCCCCTCCAAAAGGACTGAAAAGTTCTGCTAAAAGACTTCAACAACTTCATCTTCTTCTTCTGCATTACAGGTATTGTTGTCCAGTCAGGGGAAAAGTCACAATCTTCCTACAGCAGTAATGGCAATAGCTAATCAAGGAATACAGACTGTGAAGAAACAGTTGTTTAACAAAAAAAAAAAATAATTAAATCTTTTTGAATAACAAAATATTTGTAATTTTTTTTTTTTTTACAGAATGCTTATGAACACAAAAACTGTGAAATTCAGTGATTTCTTCATTAATATCCACTATCACACTGAACTAAAGAAAAAGAAAAATGAAGGGCATAACTAGTTGAACACTGTATCTGCCCCCACTGCTTTGGTCATCTAAAGAAATAACATTTTTCTCTCTTTATTGCTTTTGCCCATGGAAGCCCAGAGCTTCTGCCACTTAGCTCTCCACCTAAGGTGTGTCTATAGTGTACTTCATTTTAAAGTCTGTTTAATTTTGCTTTTTCTGGCCAATATTGAGGGGTTTTGTTTTGCCGGCTTCATGAAGTCCCTTGCTGATGGGCTTATGGAAGGAAGATCCCAGGCAGTGTAACACCCAAAGCATATTGAGATTGGTCTCATGCCATTGCCTGCCTTGCTGTAAGCATTTCTCCCACACCTGTGACTGAAAATCAGACACAATGTCTTCCAAAAAAAACACCTCTTCCCCACTGAGCGTGCAAGAATTCAGGAAATATTCAGCTTTCAACTAGGAAATGAAACATTAGATTGTTCTATCCCAAACTTTGTACGTTCCCATGTTTTGTTTACATTCTTAAGAAGTTTTGATCTTCTGGAGTACCACTGCTTGATTTCTCCGGTCTCTTTATGCAGTTTTAACCAATTACAGTCTGCCAACAAACATTTATTTTGAAACTGATTTAAAAAGGGATGAACTTGAAAAATAAGAATCTGGTTGAAGATGGTCATAGTTATAAATGTATAGCAAGGACCCAATAAGAAAGTAAGAGCAGTGTTCTTATTGAAATGACCATTTTTTAAGCATAAAAATCATTATTAATCCATAGAGTTTCCATGGAATGGAAATAGAACCTTTACTTTATGCAAACAGAGTCAGTGTAATTAAGAAAATGCACTGTGACTGTCTTCAAGTTTGAAATAAACTGCAATGCTCAGAAAAATTGGATTAAAAAAAAAGGCAAAGAAAAAGATATCACTGAAATCAGGTAACTGTTAAGTGACAAGACACACTATGGCAACACCAGAGATTTCTCTGATCTCAAAGGACAGCTTTTCACAGCTGAACCACATCAGGATCAAACTCCTTGAATAAGATAAACACCTGCTTTACTTAAAACATGCTTCCATGAAGTAGTTTACTGTCCTTTCATTGCTTTTGTGTGCACAGTTAGCGGGAGGAGGAAAGAAGGGAGGGGAAGGGAAAGAGAACAGATTCCCCAAAAGTGGTGTGCTTTGCTCAAAAGCTTCAGACTTCGAAAATCTTTGCATACTAACATTTGAAACAGGTGGTTCTGGGCTCGTTTTTTGAGCATAAGTTGCTGTGTGTTGACCTTATGCTCCTGAGCCTTCTCAGATGTGTAGCCAGGAGGGATGTCTGAATGTGTGTGATTTTTATACATCTTTCAGCTAAATCACAGGTCCTAATGCAAAATGCACTCAGGGACGGTATGGTGAATTGTGACACTCCCTATAAGACTTTTCCACCATAAACACTGATCCATTTCATTTGTGATTACTAAAATGTGGATGAAGTCTTCATTTTAATATTTAATAATAGCCTTCATTTAATCACCAGTCTGAGCATAATTTAGTGGAAACCACATAGATTATTGTGAATGGAGATTTTCTGTGCCAGTTACTAAAGGCTGGGAATAGGTAGGTACCGAAGAAAATAAAATTAAATTCACATCAATGGGGTGCAGAAAACTGGAGACATAAACAGAGGGGGGAGAAATGCAAATAGCAATAGTCGGTAAAAGCAAGGGTATTGCTTCACATTTAATGACTGACTGTGTTAAGGACCCCAGTCATCTCCTCTGGCAAATCATTAACTGTTGAGAAATGTCCTCCCATTACCTCTTCTTGCTTGACAACAAGTTACTAATACATGTTTAACAGTATTATTTTTTTACTTCCTCATAACAACATCATTGAGAGAACAGGACTGCATCTACCAAGTTTTAAGACCCAGAGCAGAGTGACACAGTGGAGCTCCATTTTCACCAGAGCAGCTGTGATGCTCACCTCTCTGCACATTTTACCACGCCTATACATGGCCAAGTGTGTGTTTTACTAGAGGTTCCTGCTTTAGTCTGTGTGACCAGGCAGAAGCAGCAGAAACCTGTATTTTGAAATCTGAACAGTGCAGATTTAAAGGGATGCTGACCATGCAAACTCACATTTTTTGTTTGTAATCACAGTAGATAATAATGGTGCAAGGGAATGCCCATAAAGTTTTTTTGGTGCTTTGTGAGGGTTTTTTTAAATTATTTTTTCCCCAATTCTGTCCCTTCAGTTGGTCTGTATCACATATTTGGAAAGAGTTTGAATTCAGAAAAACATCTAAAACTACTGGGCTGCTATAAAATTACACTGCTTTAAACACAGGTTGTCATGAGTTTAGAAGTTAAGATTCCTCAAGATTATATTAACTTATTTGCATCTGGATAAATAGAAATGCTCAAAACAGACTAACTTGTAGGGAGCACATTGACCACAAGCCTGCAGATCTGGCCTAATGGTATGTTTATTTCTCACATTTACTCAGAATATCCATAGACACAATTTGGCCTGTTACCTGAGGAAGTGAAAATAGACGATTTATTGCGGTTAGATCCTCAAAAACAGATTCACACTTATCAAATAACATAATCTGTTTGTTCTGCTGCCTTCAGTAAAATAACAGATCTCCATGGAAATAGGATTACAGGATAAACCATATTAGATTAGGGTTCATCTGGCTCATTTTCCTGTCTCTGACAATAGCCAATACTTTAGAGCATAGTGGCACAAGCAGAATATTACGTATACAATTTTTTTTCTCTAAATTTATAGGATCTAGCTATAAAATCACCTGTCCTTTTCCTCTTGCATATCTTTGGCCCTTTGTCTCTTGAAGTGTGATACTTTCTGAATTTTGGGTTTAACTGGGGAAGTTGTTGAATGTTTGAACTATTTATGAATCATATGCAACTGATAAATGGTGGCTGGAGTGTAAAAACTTGGCACAGCGAATTTCTTGAGGCTTGAGATTTGCGTACTTGGAGTGCTGATGTGGCTGCAATGCTCAACATTCACACATGTAGTATTGTTATGTTGGATTTGTAGGCTAGTAACTCATAAAAATCTCACAAAAAACATCCTTTACAAATAGAGTCAATAATCTTACAATAAATTAAATCCAGGAAGAGTAAATAATATTATATTCTGTATACAAGATAAATGTCATCCATCTTGTATATTGAAGATCATGAACACGTTTCCAGACTGTAGCAGCTACTGGTGCCTGATAAGCTATAACTCAGAAATTTCCCTCAAAGTCCCTTTCACATCTAGCCCTGATGTTTGGTTGTGACTGATGGTCATGAACTAATCAGTATGAAGTGCCAGTGAGGAGGTCAGTAACCAGCTATATATGTTGTTTGCATTGCAAAGACCTGCTTGCCTTATCTTTGGACCACAAGTTATGCTGGGGAAAAAAACATCCCATTGCTTAGTGATCACAGGACACCAGAGCTCCAGGCATACCTCCAGGGAACAAAAGGTAGTCTCTGTATTTTTTCCATATTTTTTTTTTTTTTCTGCAGTGGAAGATCTAGACTGTAGCTGGATCTGTAGATACTTAAGATACACAAAAGTGAGTCTTACTTTTGGGTACTCTTTGAGATTCTTTTCTTTGGGGGATTTTTTTTTTGGGGTGATGACAGAATAAGGGGAGCAGAAGTTTTTTCTTGTGTGTTTCTACAGCATACATTTGGCCCAAAGCATATGGAAGAACTGCCCCCTGCGCTTGCATTGCAACCTCATTGACCAGTGGTTTAATACAGAACAATGAGACCATGATGAACATACTGTAGTATGACTCACTTGCCCAAGCATCTTACTGGTTAATTGTATGCAGCAGGATATATTATATGCTGCCAAAAGATGTTGTTGGAGTAGCTAATAAATAGTAAATTGAAGATTTAGTGGCAAATCAGTTTTACCTTCTGGGCTCAGACTAAGAGAAAGGGCAACTCCTTATAGATTTTATTTTGTCCTCCCTAAATAAAACCTCTAGATTCAACATGGTAATGTTTTGTCTTACTAATGCATGTGTTTGTTTCTTGGTAAATAATATTTGTGTGTAGCTAATGTTTTAAAGATAAGTGGTTAAAGAAGCAAATTTTCATTCAAGCTTTCCACAGACTTATTAAGATTATAATGAATTAAAACATAGTAAAAAATGCCCTAATTAAGGTTATTAAAAGGTTATATCACCTTTAAGCCATACCTCTCTTGAAAAAGGCTCATGAAAGGAGGAGGGGCTGCCAGCTGAGAAGTCCGCAGTTTGATTAAAAGCTTAAAAAAGAGGCACAAAGACTTTCCCACCTGGAAGGATAAGACAAAGATTTACTGTCACTGAATGTGCCAGAAAGTCCTTGTCTTCCGTGCAGCTTATGCTTGAGAATGTCCAATTAATTTTTTTCATGTCCAGTTATGAATGAAATAGGGAGAAATCACTATGATTTCTTCAATTTTTTGAATATTAGCAAATGTTTGTTATGAGGACTATTAATACGTCAGAAATTAGAAGCTGGTTATTGTCTGCTAGATTTCTCCAGGATCATTGTGTCATGCTGAAGCAATGGGAAATTAAGGAAAATCCACTAAACCAGCCATTCTGCTGTGCATGCAGGGAGACAGCATCCCTTAGCAAGCCTCATAATATCTCATTCATTTATTAGGGCTTGTGAAATAAACTAATAGTTAACATCAGACCTGCAGCAGTTTTCTGGAGGCCACAGCTCCTTGAACCTGAAACTTTGACTGCTGGCAAGAAGTTGCTTGAAACAGAAGTGTTATTAAGAAGCCAGCTTTCCCATAGCACCCCCACTTCTGCTGCCATCCCCAGCTCAGGGCCTCCATCTACCCATCTGTGCTATGGGGTGGGCATGCCAGCACTCTCTGTCCACAAGGTCCAGTAAGATGCTGAATTTCTCATCAAACACCCTGTGTTGCAGGGATTCCTTCCTCCAAGTACTGCGCTTTGCAGACAGCCCTGACTGTGAGTTTGACAGGCATGTACTTGCCTATGTTTGTAATGAAGGTGCTATTGGCAGAACCTCCACAGATCGGAGTAAGGTAATTTCTTCAGACAAAGATTTAAGGTTTTGTAGGAAAGGCCTCTTAGCTTTTCCAGCATGCTTTTTAGATGATGCCACAATACAGCCGTTGCCAATATTTAGCTTCAGGAGAGGTTTCTGAAATATTTTCAGCATCTGACTCTTCTCTGTCCATTTATCCATTGATAAAATACTAGAAGATTTGGACATTTATTGAACACCCTCCTACCCGGCCCTGCCAAAGCTCTCCTTTTCTATTTACATGTCCTTATCTATTTTTGTATTTCCTGTTGCTAGCCGCCAATTGCATGAGATGTACATTGCGAAATAGAGATATTATACATTCCCTTTGGGGAGTGAGTACAGCTGTAAGTTGAGTCATTTTTTTACTTCACTTTTTAACTACTTTTTTTTTAATGAATAATCACTGTTGTAGCAGCTCACCCTCTCCATCCTTTTACAGCTGTGACTGGCAATGTTTGCTGAAGCTGAAGTGCAAGCATAGTATTAATACCTCTTCCTAAAGACTTGATGCATTCGTCCCCGCATCCTAGGTATTTGACTAGAATATCAGAGTATGTTTCAAAATGTTTTTAATGCCACGTCAAAAATATACTTCCAAAAGTCTAACTGCCTTTTAACCACATTAATATAAGGTATGGAGACAGGAGACAGAGAAGCTGCTACAGTGGTAGAGATGACAGCGTGTGTGACTTAAAAGCAGTATCTTATATCTTATGCATTGTAGGGAGATAGTTCATAATTTTACTTTGCCAGTTGTGCAACATTTAATCTGAAGGAGAAAAATTACTTTCTGATTCCCATGGAGTGTCATTTTATGCCCTAGCACATGACAAAGATCCACTGCTATTCATTTAACGAACTAATTTTTTTTCTTCCAAACTTCTGCTTTAATCAACTGAAATTATTTTCTGGTGTGCCCAGCAGTCGAAGGGTGAACATTTACCTGGCCTTGGATCTGGCACTGCCAGTGCATTCTGTATAATTGCAGTGCTTTATCGTGTTTATGAAAATGTTTAATGCTTTTATCTACTGAGGGTGGCATCCAGGATGCTACATTTATGCTTTAAACATAGACACCAAAAAGACTCAGAAATGCTAAAGATGAAAGTGCGCTTTATTGTAGGCATGACAGTAGCAAGTTACAAAACTTCTTCATCTTTAGCCCTCAGTAGTGGCATGCTGCTATAGCTACAGGAAAGGCTGTGCAGGGGTAGGGAGCCGTGATGTTCCAGCTGTGCTCCTGTAACTCAGATATTTACAGCTGAGATGTATTTACAGCTATTCTGTGTTTTAGGAAAAACAGAAGATCTCTGCTGTCTGGGCATTACGTC
The DNA here is from genome assembly GCA_033439905.1 of Ceryle rudis. NCBI lineage: Eukaryota > Metazoa > Chordata > Aves > Coraciiformes > Cerylidae > Ceryle > Ceryle rudis. The sequence continues at coordinate 26,991 of JAAGNO010012929.1, read as the reverse complement.
TGATTGCTGTGCACTGATCACATAGCATGTTTTCTTTTATTCACATTATTCACATGAATTACAAATTTCAGCCATGAAGCCGTGCAGGAGATTGCAAAACTCTGTTATTTCCCATATAATAAATTAGGTTTATTAAACCAAGCCTTAAAATAACTGTCTCATTTGAAATCAGTCTTAGCTCTCAGGTCATACTTTTTTTTACAAATTAAGCCAAAAACACTGCTGGCACAAGTAATGATGAGAATGATGTACATTTTCCTTGCTATGGACTAAATCTTCAAAACTGCCTGTGAGGCATGTGTGTACAGAAGTAAAGCAGAAATGCTCACAGCTCCTGGAGGTGTCCAGTGCCTGTGCACAGTGGGAACATTTGGCTGGTGCAGACAGAGCAGAGACATGCTCTCTTAGAGTGTCCCAGGTTGTTAGTCCCTTCATCTTCCCTCTGCTGGGTGCAGTGTGTAGATGCAGAGACCTCCTTGATCCTCAACATCTTTGAAGTGATGCAAATCTTGAATGTAACTGAGCTGTCTTTTTTCTTCCAGCTGACAATTTTGCTCTGAACACATCAGTCCAGGGAAATCTGTAGAAGAGATTGAAAGCGGGGACTTGTTCACATCCGAAGCTGCTTTCTCTAGGTGGCCTTCAGGTCCTTGGAGCCAGAACTGCACATTCATGGTAGGTGCTGGATTAGAAAGCTTTGTTTTACAAAAGAAACAAACACAAAGCATTATAGCTAGTCAGATACAGAGGGACATTAAATAGCTCTCCACCTGCAGCCTAGTTAACATAGTTAGTGTCATACCATTATGCTTCTTGTTAAGAATATTTCAAAGCCTGATGGACTCAGCATTTCTGCTTCCTCACACAGGAAAGAACTCAGAAGAAAAAAAGCTGAAAGGGTTTTGGGTTTTTTTTTTTATTTAGTACAATGCCAAAACTCCTTAATTGTCATATCTAAGGACCAGAACCTTCCTCGCAATGAAAGGGTTGTTCATTTTGTTCATACTGCTGTACGAAATGTCTTTGCAGAGACTACCAACAAGGTCATCACTTTGGTTTTTGTTTTGCATTTTGTGCTAAGACCTGAATCGAGACCATTAGTTTATTTCACTAGGCCATCAAGGACAACTGCCTTCACAATATTTTTTTTTCCTCGGGATACTGGAGTGGTTAGGACAGCTGAGATTTGAAGAGGTATTTAAGAAAAAAGTGTTTGAGATGCTCTCAAAAATATGTGACTTCCCATTAAATGCAGCCTTTGTCAATAAAATACAAATGCTGAAGCTGATTTTTATGGCTCTAGGGATGTTCCTCGAAATGCCAATTCAGTATGTCTCTTTCTAAACTAAAATTGGAACTGGAGTAATAAGACCATGATTTTAGTGTTATATAATAGTGACATAACAGTGTGACAGAAAGCAACATAGTCACATAAAGAGAGAGCATTTTTTTTTCTAATCTACCAGAATGTGTTGTGCCAACCAAACAACACATTTTAACTGAATTTCTGAAAAGAAATCTCCTTGGAAAAATGCTGCCAGGAAATAGCCACAGGAAAAGGACACAAAAAGGAACTGGAAGCTGTTTAATTAAAGGAGAACAATGAAGAAAAAAACAACCATTATGAACATAGAAAGAGTTAATATATGTATATACATGTGGATGGATTTCTAGGCTTCATACCAGGGCTAGAAATTGATTTATTTTTTCCTGTATTTTAGTTAAGGAAAATGCATATGGTACTTGTAAGTAAAAAAGACAGTAAACAGAAACATTTCAGAAAATTCAAGATAAAAAAAAGCAGTAAGGAAACCAGTAAAATTTAACAAATTTAGCTGAATGGTCAGGATGATGGTTCAGTGTTGACAAATGTAACATGAGAAGGAATAATTTGAGCTACCCTAATACATTGCTGTTGTCACTCAAGAGCAGACCTGTGCATTATACCAGGCAGTTCAATGAAACTCTGCTCTGTATGCAGCAAGGGTCAAAAAAAGCAAACAAATTGTTAGGAAGCAAAAGGATTGGGAGAGAAATAATGCCAAAAAATTTATAATGTCATTAGAAAAATCAGTGGCATGCTCTGACCTGGGGTACTATATTCAGTTGCGGTTATACTGTCTCAAAGAGAATGTTTCAGAAAGAGATGAAGTATAGAGATGGGCAATGTAAACAATTACAAGCATGAAAAACCCTTCCTTTCAGAACAGATTGAAAAGTTAAAGATTATTTTAATGAGAGAGAAGATGGCTTATATGGGTCACTAGTGATAACAGCTACACGGTATGAGAGGTTATTTATTTAGAAAGTCACCTAGTTAAGAATAAGTGTAATGAAGTTAGTAATTTTTGCAATACATAATTCTTCCCTGGAATTTATTGCATCTCCCATTGAGTTGCAGTAAGTCTTGCCCACTGCAAGACTTCAGCTGAATGCAGACTACAGGTAGATATGCATTTAAGTAAACATATCATCTGTGTTGCAGTCTGTAGGATTTAAAAGATTTTTGAAGAGTTACAGACTACCCTAGATGTGAACATTATCCAAACTGTAAATGAGAGAGCTAAGAAGAAACCTTTCCTAGGGATAGGTTATTTCATAAATGCTTACTGTAGGGTTTCTGACATGTCTCCCTGAAACACATCTAGTACAGGCCACTGTCAGAGAGGATATCTGTGGAGATGGACCACTACTCTGATCCAGTGTGTCAATTCCTATGTTGAATCAATGATATAGAGATGAAAGGTTCGATATCCCATTATCAGTCTCTTGAACCATCCAATTTTCCTCCTCTTCCCCATTCAGCTATTGATTAAATTAAATGCAGCAAGGTAAATGGGGACAGGAAAGAAATTCCTTATCTTAGCACAGCTCTCTGTCTATGTGCTTTAATCTGCATCATAAGGAGATGGTAACCCCAAACTACAGAGCAATCTGTAAACTAGATTTATTCACAACAGTCCATCCACACAAAGATGCCACTATTTGGTTATTGTACTTAATGCCATTTAACTTTTTATTATTTTTAGACATACAAGTATACATTTGCTGCTCATTACATGCTGTAGTTCTGGGGCAAAACTATGTACAAAGAGACTGTGAAGGACAAACCCCTACCATTCATCTGTACACATGTGCCATGCTGACTGCTGTATGTTGTGGAAAGATTCTCTGTAGATTCACCAATGTGAGGAAATAATGAGCTTAAAGCAGTGGAACCTCTGAAAACAGTCAGCACTTAGATAATGATGGATATGCTACAGAATCCAGAGATCTTGGTGGTGGAGGATGAATGATGCATATAATGAAAAGAAGTCTAAAGCCAATAACCTTCCCTGTTAGTATAAACACGTAAAATGCAATTCACTATGATGGTGGTGGTGCATTGCATAATAAATTATGCGTCTGGATCATAAAGGCAATTTTTTATGATAGAAAAGTTTAATAGAAAATGTATGTAAATGAGCGTAACTTGCCAATTGATGCTTTTTGACTAGAGTGTTAGAGGAGAAAATAATTTCTTCTCTGGCACATTTGCAAGTTGAGCTGAAAAATGTGGGTGAGTTCCACTTTCCAATTTTGTTCACTTTTTCAGACAGAGAGGGATTATAGATTAGTTAAGAGCTGTGTTTTATTGCTGTAAAATTGCTCAACATTGTGCAAAATTTTTGGAAGCGCTATGAGTGAAAGTTGGTGGTGAGGAAAATATGATGCTGGATCAGGAGCCAGCTGGGTCCTGTTCTTAAATTTCAGGGGCTTTGCATAGGCTCAAAATTGAGCCTGAGGGTTAGAAGTGAAGATTGTCTTAGCAAAGAAGCTCTAATAAGAAGTCAGCTCCAGTGGGGGAAAAAACAAAACAGAAAAAATAAACAAAATGCTGGACAGTAATGTATCAGTCAGAGACAGGAGGGCTCTTGTGTCTTCCACAATTTACAAAGGTGCTATATGAAAGATTCAGCCTGGTTACGTGGGCCATATGATTATAATGGGGGACAAGGCAGCAGACAAGAAACAGAAAAAAAAAAATACCCATCATGTAGGGATACTTAGAGCAAACTGGGGTAGCTTAGTCCTTATAGTATGGAGATACTTTGAACCCAGTTTTTCTGCTGCATAAGTTTAATTTTAGCTATTTCCAAATGTAATGTCCTCCTAGGATTGAATGCAGGGAACCAGGCTCTCAAGGACCTGCTCTTCTTAAGATGAATATAGAGGTTTTGAGACATCATGTTCAGACTGGAATGCCTTTCTTTACCTAGATTTAAATACTAATAGAAAAAAGAGTACGATATTCTGGTGATAGTGAAATTGGGGTTTTTTCCATGGTGTTGGCCATACATTCAGCAAATTCAGGGTGTTTTGTTTTTGTGAGGTTTGTTTGTTTTTGTGGGTTGTTTTTTGTTTGGTTTAGTTTGGGGTTTTTTTTGAGTGTTTTTCGGGGTTTTTTTAACAATTTGAGTGAAATATGCTTTCCAATATTAAAAAACAAACAAACAGACAAACAAACAAAAAACCTCTCTATGACGAAGTTTTAATAAAGACCTATTTTTCCATTTACCATTGTCCATAGAGCTGTGCAAAAGATTCCAACAAAAAAATGCGATTTTTTTCTGACTCTGTTTTTTACTATGGAAAAGTAAAATTCAATGAAATTTTCTAAAATAATTTCTAAGTAAAATTTACACATCATATACAGCCAAAATACTGGTAAAAGTACCAAACTGACATTTTGAGACATAGCAGCTTGAATCAATGTTTTGTTTTGACATTTTGATGCAAAATGTAGATATTTTTGTGTGACATTTCCAAAGCAAGTTGGGATTTTTTTGGTAACTGTCCTGCAGAAATGTTTAATGATTCGACAAGCAAATGTCAAACTGTTAGAATTTCCATGCAACATAAATTCCATTGGCTGATCAGCTCTTATTCATGCCCTCTGAAGAAGAGTTGAGCCTATCAATATAGTAGAAATCCATATTTCTACACAAGAAATTCCCATTCAAATTTGAGTTATAGCAGTCTCACATAATTATCCTTTTTGGCAAATTCTGTTGAGAAATTGTGGGCATAATATTTTGTCACTTGGAGGTTTTTTGAATTATCACCAAATTAGAGAGAAAAAGGCATAAAATTAATATTTCAAGAGGAATCTAGGAAATCATTTCATTAGTTGAAACTGGAAGCATTTTTTTTTTTTATTTAGTCAAATGCCATATTGACCCCATCTAGATGCAAGGAAAAAAAAAAAACAAAACACAAAATAATCTTATCTTTGTCTTTGTGATGCATCATTCACTTCTGGCTATTTAATAAATGTCCCAGATGTGGAAGCTGTATAAGGCTTTTGTTGGCTGATACCACACTTGTTACTAAATACCAAAGTTGAAGTGCTGGTTTTCTAGAACTGCACACATGCCATATTTAGAAGGCTAGAAACCACAGCCAAATACTCCATTTTTGCAGAAGAGGTGGGTTGTCCTTCTGAAAATGTTATGAGTGCTACCTAAAAAAAGCAACCTAATTCTCTAAGGAGGTAGATGGAGCAGACAATACTGTTGAAGGCTGGGATCTCTCAGGGTTTGGTGAGGTGTTGGAGTTTGTGTCTGGCAATGACTGGGGCCCATGGAAAACTGAACTGTGAATCCTCAGCCATTAGCAAAGGCTGCCTGGAGAAGGAATTTGATGGTCTAAACAGAACTCTGCCACAGATTTCTGTGTTTCAATCCATATCTTCTGTATAGTTACCTAAATTATTTTATCAATGCTTATAAATATCTAAAGGTCAGGAGGATAGGGGCAGACTCTTTTTGGTGGTGCCTAGTGATAGGACAAGGGGCAATGAGCAAACTAGAACACAGGAAGTTTCACCTAAATCTAATGAAAAACTACTGTGAAGGTAGATCCCTGGAAGAGGCTGCCCAGAGAGGTTGTGCAGTATCCTTCTCTGGTGACTTTTAGAGCCCGCTTGGATGCATCCCTGTGCAACTTGATCTAGGCGAACTTGCTTTAGCAGAAGAGTTGGACTAGATGATCCCCAGAGGTCCCTTCCAACCCATTCTATTCTGTGATTCCGTGTGAAATTCACATAAATGAATGGGAAAAAGTTTAATCCTAAGGTGAACCTTTCTTTGGCAAAGAGAAGCAAAAATGAGCCACTTTTTCCCAGTTTTATTTTCAGATATTCTCACTGGGTCTTGAATTCTTATTTGTATCCAGATTCACAATATGTTTATTTAAAAAATAAAAGATAAAAACCGACATAAGAGGGCATGAAAACTGCTACAAATCCACTAGTAACATGAAAAGCAGTACCAGTGCCTTGCTGAAATGGTTAATAACAAAAGGAAAAAAATAGACCCTTTATTCTAGAGAGCATACATTTATGCAAAGAGGATGTTTAGCTGGGGGTGAAGAGATGAGGACTTGGCTAGTTATGAACTTGTAGAATAATCATGGGAAATATGATGAAGTGTTCATAGTGGTATAGTAATGACATAGGTAAAGCAAATGTGTTATGATTAGATCAAATTGCAAAGAGAAATGAGTAAATGTTGGGGACAATGCCATGTTCAATGTGTAAACAACACATCTTTCTCTTTAGCTAGGATTGTTATAAGCGTGCAAGAGTTAAAAATACAAGAGCAATTTTTAGAGGCAACCTCATGACTGGCAATCAGTGCTAATAAGATTCTTTTCCTCTTGCAAGATTCACAGAAAGCCCTCAATCCATGCCGAGCACATTCAAAGGCAAGGGACTAAGCTCTCCCCTTACAGGTTCATTATCATTCGCAGGTTATCCCAAGCCAAGTGAATCAGGAAAGCAAATGAATTAGTGAGAATTAAGGAGCCTCTGTGGTCTGAACCCTCTCCAAATCTCAGCTAAGATGAAAGGTAGACGCTGATGTCTTGTGTCCCAGGGTTTTCAGAATTGGAGCCCCTGTGCCGAGCCGCTTCCTCCAGAGCCTTGCAGAAATGTGCAGGCAGTTAATGTTGCCTAACGTTTCTTGACCGTGGGTTCAGCCATGTGGGAAAAGTTTTACGAGGCTGCAAAAACCAAACCCCCTTTCACTCACAATTAATTACAGGAGAGTTGCTATAGCACCTCGCTGTCAATGAGTCCGGTGTAAGCACACTTTCTTCTCATCTTGCTCAGTAATAATCAAAGATAGTGAGGTAATGTCTTAGTACATAATGATATCAAATAAGGTAGTTAAAAGACACATCTGTAACACATTGAACCACTAACAGTACTGTTTCATTGGAAGCAGTACCTTAAATAGTAGGATTCGTACCTGACATGAATCAGGATCTTTAGTGTTTACCTTTTCTATTTTTATTTGTGTGAAATGATGCCGTACCTGACAAGCTTTTAATTGTATAACTATTTTTAGTTGTTATGATAACAATAACCTTCTCAGAGAAGCTATGGACTTAAAGTAAAGGGGGTAGAAAAGATTTCCAAGGAAAGCAGTTTGTTTTCATTAAGTACTTGCTGCTGCTAATTATATTTGATCACTATAAAGAATACAGTTTAATTAAAGAAGTACACTATCTAGGCAATACATTTGATTTCTAGAAGATAACAGTATATCTTTGCATTTGTACATAGGAGAAATATCAACTGAAAATGTGCAGATATATTTGTATGTGTGTTTATGTGTGCATTTGCATATGTGTATAAATAAAACAATATTGGTTTTGTGAGACTAGAGGTATGATAGGAAAAAAAAATCTGTTCAAAAGAATTTTTCTAATTCTGATAATGGCATTATACTCAGATAAAAAGGTCGTATCTTATCAGATGCTGGTTTTATATTTCAAACTATTTAACATAAGTAATTATCTACAATAAAATAACATTTGGCAAATTACTTTAACCAGTGTTTTTACAGTCTAGGTTTGTATCAACATTTTCATCAGATATATTTCTCTGCCTTGATTTTTAATGTCATCTGTTTCATGAATGTGAAGAGTTCAGTATGAAATTACCTATTTTTTGTAACAAATATATGGTGTTATTTTTTTTTTTAAATGATTTTTTTTCAGGGCTAGTATAAAGGAAATTAATAGAATATTAAGGCTGATAACTCTGCACATGTAACTGAAGTCTTGAATTCACGTGCCAGTGTACATAATTGTTCCTTTAAACAATCATGTTGGAAAATTTTCTACTTTTTACTTCCTCTCTTCATATAATTCCTGACTCATGACCTCCTATCTACCAGTCAGGTTTGATGCGCATGACTGTATCTCATTTATAATAATCATGATCTTTACAGAGAGATCGATTAAAATATTATGGTTCTTTTAAAATCAGAATGCATATCAAACGAAGCCTCACTTATAAAATAAAGCTCGGTCTTTTGCAGAGTATCCTCGGTGTGAATAAGATGTTGTAAAAATCTCTTAATATTCAAAGACAGTTAATCATTAAAGAGGCAAATATGTTAATAAGTTTTTATCACAATTGAAAAAGCTGTTAGTGGTTCTCCGGATTACACAATTCTATATACAGTACATTTAACATAGTTAGCAAAATGAGACCCTATCATGAAATTTGTGGTTTTTTTGAAAATCATCACCTCCAAAATAATATGTATTTTATATAAAATGCTAATAGCATTTAAAGAATAAGTTTCTTTTTAATATGCACTTTGGTTTTTATGGAAAGTATTTCAGAAACTACAGAACATTTTAACCCCTTCTCTCCTTTTGTGTAAATTTGCTGAATAGAAAAAATCTCAACATTACTTAAAATAAGATTGAAAATATCTGTCCAAGGCATCAACTCTAGACAATTTCTTTTCCTTGTACTTTTTTTTTTTTTTTTTTTAGAGTGGGGGGGGATTTAGAAATCCCAACCACTACATTACCTGCAAAAAAAATGCCCTGAGTCTTAAAGGAAAGATAAACTGTAGGATAGTGTTAAAATTAAACAAGTCTCCTTCTTAATTCTTTAACATTGCAATGTTGTTCATTTCCTCTTATCTTCCTTTTATTTGCACTAAGCCTTGTGCATTTCTATATGGAATACATTTTCCTGTTTTTCTAAATTAGATGAAAGAAATAATTAAATTACTATAATTCTCCCCACTCTCTTCCTAAACCTCTGTATTGTAAAATGATTTTACTATTTGCATTTTTTAATACTGCTCTTGTTATTAATCAGTTTCCCCTAGGTTACCTTACATCTTGCTTTTAGTAAATTCTGACTATATTATCCAAAAAATTAAAGATAGCAGATGTGGGTAAAATTCCTTTGAGAAAGACTTGAGTATATGACAGAAGGAAAAAAAAAAAACAAACCCACAACAAAACAAACAAAAAAAACCAACACCAAAACAAACAAAATAATTAGAACAATTTCCCAGTTAGCATAAACCTAGAGAGCAGTGAAGCTCACAATACTGTCAAGTGTGTGTGTGTGTGTGGGAAGAGCTTCATAATACAAATATTATTTAAAATGGTGTGAATCTGCGGCAGGCTGCAGCAACAGCAACATCAGCCGGTCCTGCGTTAGTGAAGCAGCGGGCCCTGCCCTTGTGCTGGCCACAAATGACCAGTGAAATCCCAGAGGCACTCTTGAATTTCTGCATTCTCATTTCATCAGCTGCAAAATATCTGTCACTCACGTCCCACACTGGGCAAAGTGACACCTGCCAGTCTCAAGAACAAGGACAAATTAATGTTCCTCCACCAACTGTGTCTCAGAAATGAGTAGTGAGCGACAGTGTGAGCAATCAACAGCTCGAGTGCATTGTTAAAGTTTGCAATGCATTTCTGGGGTTTCCTTTCAGCTGAGGTAATTTGCAGCAGCTGTTGTCGTTTTATGCTGTTATTGAACATGTGTTCTGCTGATTTCCTTCTTAATGAATCTTTTAAAAATATTTGCAAAATGTGTGCAAAATTGCATTGCCGAGGTTTCATGAAACTGCAAAACAAGGCAGCTTGATTTAAAACAATGCATGGGAAAGGCAGTGCAGCGCCTGCCAGAGAAACATGTAGTCCAGGCACTCGCCTTATCTACTTGATCTTCCTAGAAATCACTTGGAAATATTTTGGATACTAGATACAAAATCTTAAAAAAAGCCCCTAAAAAAACAAAAAACATTTTGGATGTCTGTCATCATGTCACATCATGTTATGCGATATTATATCTGCTTGTGATGAGATGCAACATGACAGGATGTAATGCAATGTAACGTATCAAAAAATGTAAATAATCCACTTTTGGGGATTAGATATCTGCTGTCAATTCCTATAGCAGGAATCTGAACTGAATTTATCGAGGCGGATGGGAGCTCAGCAAACGCCAGACTGTCCATGGTGTTTGCAAACCAGCACACATCACAGTTCACTGCCTCTCACAATTACTTTTGAATAGTTTGGCTCACATATGACTGTATTACAATGTTAAATGAAAGTTCTTGTGGTGCACAGTCTTGTGATTGGATCATTTTGTTAATTATCACTGCCAATACAGCAATCACTTCGATGATGCCTCACCTCATTGTGAGTAGTGGTTTGTACATTTTTAAAACTACTCTTTGGAAATAACCATAGTGTTTCGCATGGTAAAATGTAACTCACACAGTGTGAACACAAAATCAAGTAGTGTGTATGACATAAGTGGAAAAAAAATGGTACTTTGGGCCAAATAAGAGAATGTTCAAGACAGTACAGCCTCCTGAGGTTTCCCTGAAACTGGATATCTTCCTTTTGGTGGCATGCCTACCATCAGAAAACCGAGAGGAGGGGATGAGTGTTCATTTCTTTTGTATCTGTCTCTAAGCTGTTGACCAAAAGCACCACATCTCAGAACTGCACAGGCTCAGAAGCCTTGGCTCACAGTGGAAGTAAACCAGCACTGTCCCCTGGCTCTGGAGGAGTGGGCTCAGCACCGGCACCACAAGGCACAGCCAGCAGGTGCCTGAGGAGCTGGCAGGCTGCACCATGGAGAGCGGGCATTTGAAACCATGCCGAATGTAGCCTGACTGCTCTGAGGATGATCTGGAATGGAGAGGAGAGGGCTTTCAAGGTGCTGCACCAGATACTGATGACTTTGGGGAAATTCAAAGAACTCAGTTTGCCTTCAGGTAGGCAAGACTAGGGGAAGGGGCTTCTCACCAGCAGTGGGAGGGGTGCAAAGGGCACTACCCTGCTTCCCTAGCCCCTCTCCCACTGCAGCCGAGTCTCCTTTCCTCTGTGCCCCTGCTTTCCTGCTGACTCACTAGCAGCAGCTTCATACAGCCCAGAATTAACCCGTTTGTTTGTCCAGTGCCCAGGAGAAAAAATCCAAGCCAGTGTATTTCACCGGTAATTAAGTGATAATGGATGTTTTAGAACTTGCTTTTTGTTTTGTTTTAACAGAAGACAAAAAGCCACACTGTCTGAAGCTTTGTCTGGAGCAAAGGAGCTCTGCAAAAATACCTCCTCACCTCTACAGCAGCTTCACCCCCACTACCTTTGGCTGCATTGGGAGCTCAAGCATAGATGAGTGAACAGCTAAGTACTATGTTTATTCAGTGTGCTCTAAGCACGGTTAGATAATACGATTTTTATAAAGCCCTATTGTCTGTATACAGGAGGGTTGCCCACCTTGCTGGTACTGATGCCTTTGAACCAATATTCACAGTGGTGAGTGGTGGCTGTAAATTTTGCCTCATGTAGACAAGACTTACAAGGTAAGCAGACAAACCCCCAGCTGCAACTGCGTGCCTAGGAATGGAACCTTTTATTTGCTGTCATAGTGATGACTTTTAATTGTTCCAATAAACAAGCTTTTAAAAAGCTTCTAAAATGTTCTCTAATAACACACTTTGGTCTTTAGCCATAGAAATGCAGAAATAATTAGAAGTGCCATTGTGTACAGTGCCTTCTGGACTGGGCTGAAGGTGAAGGAGAAAGTATCATGCTATCCTTGTCAGCTGCAAGGGTAATTACTGCTGGCTGAAATTACTCAACATTTGTTTATAAGCTCCCCAGAGCATGCTGTAAATAGATTGTCTGTTATAGTCCAATCACATTAAAACGCTGCTCCTTGCAAACTGCTACCTCCTGTTTTCTGTAAGCTAGACAGAGAAAGCCTGCTGCTCACTTATTGAGCACCAAGCACTGAAGAGCTATGTTTAATGTGATTGTTTTCATTAGCTCTTCTCTGTCTAATATTACATTTATAGTTTTCTGGGCTTGAAGACTGGCATGTTGCATCAGTTTCACTTGCTGTAGTGAGAGTGAATAGCTTTATTTCTGGAGGCTGTATGCAACAGTTGATGGGAATTTTGGTATAGCAAAAGCATGGGAATTTCCATGGACACTCATTCTCCTCCTAGGCAATAGTGTTTTTCTATTTGCCTTTTAAATGCTCCTGCACTGGTTCCAGCAGTGGTCATGTTGCCTAAATTGTCCTTTGAAGGATGAGAAGTATTTTCATAAAAGGTTAGAAAGAATGTATTTTCCTTAGCACTGAATTTCACAGTACAGCATTGTCCTGTCCATTATGACCTGAGTTGTATGAAATAGTGATGCAGCCACAGCCTGTTTGTTTGATTTGCTCTCAGCATGATTTACCACATCATATCACAACAGCCCAGGTATTTCCAATAAATATGGGGCCAAATTCATTCCTGACATATGCAGACACAATTCCATTCCTATCGATAGAGTTGCATTTGCTCCCACCAAGGTGAGTCTGGCCACTAAACTGAAGATTTAGGGGAAAGAAATAGAATTTTGAAAAAAACCACCCAACCCACAAAACCAAAACCCAACACACCCTCACACGCTATATACTTAAAGAAATAAAGGCAGTGCAGATTCATTACTGGGTATCAGGGCAGAAATCTGTAATCCCTGTTTCATGAGTAATTCATGAGAACACACACAAAAGGTGTTTCAACAACACTCATTTTTATTTACCACTGATTATTCCCCCAAATCAGTTCTGATTATATAGAGAGAGCAAAGTGTGGACCCATCATGTCACATTTATTTGAAAAGGCTAGCAACAACAAGCTGCCTTGTATACCCCCATAGCCAGGAATAAGTCTAGACATTAGTGAATTTAACCTGATTTTCTTAAAACACAGACACTGCCCTGGTATAAATCCTCACGGAAGACACTGCAGCTGTGACAACTTACACCGGCAACTGGGCTTCACAGGAATAACACAACAAAGCAGCAATGTTAGTGACCAGTAGAGAATTATTAAGGGAACAGAGATAATTGGAAGAAAATAAATGACCTGAGTAGGATAGCTACTGTAAAATGAAGTGCAAGCAAAATCACTGTACTGGATACATTCTAGCCTCACATGCCCTAGGTGCCTTTCTCCCTAATTTTAAGATCATAAAGCTTCTGTTCTCTGCAAACCAGACAGGAAGGGGTAAGAACTGGGACTTGGTTATCCACATTTTCTTCTAACTAGTATCATTGGCTGTGGAAAACTGTCATTCTGGGAAAGATGCTGGGGTGCTAGAAATGATGATTCAATCACTCATTAAGATAATTCCTGGAAGTACTACTTTCTTGAGGCTGTGCTTCCAGGAATGGCAATCACAGCATCACTACTCTGACAGTGCAATAGGTATCTCCAGAAGTGGACACAGCAGGTGAATATTTTCAGTTACCGCTAGTAATATACCACAGATTAGATCTTACAGTTATAATTATTTAGAAAAGCTAACAAACGCAGCATACTGTAATCCTTTGATGATGAATTATACCAATTGTTTTGCAATAAATGGAAGCTATTTTTGCAATGCAGGTAGCATTTTTTATGTTCCTATTACTGCTTTTCATGCTATTAGAGAAGCAGTGAATCTTTAAAGAGAAACTTCCTACAGCTAAAAAAGACATTAAGAGGGAAAAAAGCTGGGAGCCATAGTGACAGGTACAACTAAGGCTGTATCCTTCGGTTCCCTGGAAACCAGTCAAACACTATCTCATCTTGCAATGGTTGTGTCTGATCCTCTGCTTCAGACATTTTCCTAATAATGGGAACTACAGAGGTGACTCTCTGCAAATAAGGGCTTACAGCAACTGGACATCCATCATATATCTCCAGAGCAACATTAGACCACCCTAATGGGTACTCTTGTCTTCATTATGATATTAATTCTCTAAATTTCGAAAGTGATTTCATTTGTAAAATGACAAAGGCTGGCTGCTCAGGAGACAAACTGTTTTCATCCCCCTCCTGCATGCTTACGTAGGTTTGTTCTCTTTAGTCTTTGGGGGAAAAGAAATTTGATAGCATCAGATCTCTTGTGATACACAAGGCTGCCTAACAGCTACACCACCTGCCAGCACTGCATGCCTGCCCATCCAGCCTGAAGATTTCTAAAGCAATGGTTGATGAGTAGAACATAGATGTTGGGATGGGGGGGAGTGGGGGGAGAGAAGCTATGCAGGGAGAAAATAGAGGCTGTATAAAATACTCAATGTGAAAGTGAGGCAGGATTGAGGGTAAGGGTGAGGTCAGAGCCAAGGCTGGAGACTGAATCAATCTGAACAAGGTTGGTTTGGTTAGATTAGGTAAAAGCATGATTTTCTCCCTGGTGTATCAAAGCCTTTGCTGTGGCTACAAATTTACTGATGACCAACCAAAGCAAACTTTTCACAAAGAGGCAATTCTTTGCATAGCTCCTGATCTCCAAACTCTTTAGGACTAAGTAAAATAGAGATTAAATTAAAAAGAAAGTCAGCAAACCTGTGACATCACTAATGCTTGCCCCAAATAGTGACTAACTGAGGTGGCTGACTGAACAATAGTGAGGTTCTTTTAAGGGCAGCAATAATTGTAACCTGACTGGTGAATGAATTTGGAAGTGATTGAAACAAAACAGCATTTAATGCACTGAAAAGTGTACAAGGCACCACCCTCATTAGGATTTATCCTGCTTTAAGAGACCACCCAGATTGCATCCTGTAATTTGTCTTGTTCTGGATTTCCTTTCGTTTACACTGTTCAGTACTATTTCTGTCCGCAGTTGAGTATGTGCAGGTGGCAGTGTGACAGCAGACTCACCCCAAGTTCAGTTCCCTCACTGAAGACCACGCTCAGCAAGCGGCTGATTTTAGTTGCTTCTCTGAGTACCTCTTACAATTTCATTTGTTTTGTACTGGCTCCACTGCTGGTTTTCTCTCATACCAGCTAAGTCTACATCCCCTTTAGTGACGAATCTCACTATTCAGAGCCGGTGCTCAATACCAGTGCATCTGCACAGCCCCCAGTCTCAGGACATCCTGCATCCCAGGTGTCCTTCGGCTGGCAAGAAGATAGGAAAATGGCTATGGGGGATTGCAGCCCAAAAAGCACTTCCCTACCTGACTCATACACTCCCTACCAGGGCACAGGGACAACGCGGCTGCTCTGTGCAGGCAGCGATGCAGGTGGCTCTTGGGGGTGACTGTGCTGGCTCTGCATGTGGCTCTGCATCCCACTGCTACTTTTCATCAGGCATTTACCGTGAATGTGGCTATTCATTATATGTTATAAATGTATCAAAGAGTGTTTCCATGTCACACATATGAAAACATTACCATAAAATCTTGTTTAAAATTAAATTAATTAGCAACATTAAAAACACTGAAGGAGATGGCTCTTTTTTCTCCCAGAGGAAGTGCTCATGTTTAGGCCAGATTCAATCTTTTTTTTTTTTTCTAATTTTCTCTTTATTCCTGGCCCTATAAATCTTGCTTCCTTTACTGAACAGCCATGCAGCTTCAGCAGGAAGCAGACTGCCTCTCTCTTTTCCCTTCTCTGCCTTCCTTCCTCAAATCTTCAGCAATTGTGGCTTAACTTGGTAGTCAGAGACTAGGCTGGAGCTGTAGATTTCAACCCCCTCACTGTAGATTTCAACCCCCTCACACTGAGGAGGTCACCGAACCGTATTCACCAGTTTCTGGGTGAGTGCTTTAACCACTGCTATAAAAGATGAGCAGCAGCATCACCACCACCATCCATCTTTAAAAAATAAAGAGTAATCCAGTTGTCCAGCCCTCAAGGAACAAAGCGCCTATGAGTCAGAGGGTTTTGCTGAATGTGAATGTGAGTTACATCTTAATGCTTAACTGAAGGCTCTGTGTTCATAGGTTAGTCCTATAGGAAATACAGTTTTGGATTATTAGCCTCTCTTCATTTCCTAGCAGATCTGAACATCACCTCAACTCAACATACTTTCTGCTAGAAATTTCCTTGTTTTTAGTGGTAAATGTGTGTTACAAATGGAACCTGGACCTTCAACCTGGAAAGCTAAATTTTTGTCATGGCTCTTGAATATATTTTTGGTTCTATCCATCAGGGCTGAATTTTAATGCTGTAATGATCCTGCCAGATGATGACTGACTGCTCTTTCTGTGGCTTCTTTTAATATAGATGGGAGATGGAGATGCTTAGCACATCCTGATAATACTCCACTTTCCTGTTCTGCAGCTTAATTTTTCTGCACTTCAGGTATTTAGCATAAAGACATGATGGTCTGAGGTGGGTTGGCAGCTTTTTTATTATTATTATTATTTCTAATTATATATTTTTTTAAAATTTTGCATTCCATAGACTCAAATTCAAACGTGCTGTAAGGAATTCTACTATGATTGCTTATCTCAGGGGTAAACCTGGCTCTATGTTATATGCTTATGATGTTATTGATGGCCCTCTGGCCCTCAAATTAAATTATTAATGGAAAATTCTTTGTCATTTGTTTCTCAATGTCACATGAATGCAAAAGTATTTTTCAGTGCAGCTTCATAGAGAAGACATTCTCCGTTTGCATTGAACTTCACCTGCTCTGAAAGAGATACTATACTATTATTCCTTTCCTTAACTAAATACTGAAGGTTCCTCTCTAAGGCTAATCCATTGCCGTTACTATCAATGAAAGATCTACTAACACCCCAAAGTCATGCTTTTTTTCAAAAATCATAGGCAAATATAATTAGGGGTTTGTGCCAGTTTCATGCAAGTTTCAAGCCATTATAAATCCATTCTGGCATCTTAAACTTAGTTTCTCTCTTCCATGTTTGCCTTCCAAAAGCTTGGAACTCCAGCCTAATGTGTCACTTCATTCAGTATGGACAAGATACTGCATGATTCATTAGGGGAAAAAGACATCCCATTACCTAAGCTCTTTGAATTCTCTGTATCTAGTACAGAGTAATCATTACCCTGTGTTTAGGCTTCCTGAATATTACCATGGAAAAAAAATTAGCTTCCCAAGGATGAGCATTCTGGTAAAAGATATTGTGGGGTTTTTTGGGGGGCTCTGTGCTCAGGAACAAGAGGAACGTTGCTTTGCTGGGATTCAGTGGGGTGAAAGCCACTCTGAAGGGACAACTGGTGGTTCATTTGTGGTGAGGGAAGCTCACACCCATAAGGAGCAATATGGCATGGAGATTTTGCTGTTGACTGCACATGACCTTTCTGCTTTCATGTTAGGGGACATGACCACCAGCCATGGTCCATGCTGCCAGTTATGCATGAAAGGGTTGAACTGAACTTTTCTCTTTCCAAGCTTGAGGGGGAGATGAAAATCTGGTGCAAATCCTATATGGTCTGTTGGCAGGCTCAGTTTTGTAAAGGTGAAAATGTGGCAGAGAGCCACTTTTATTTGCTCTCTCCACCCAAACAATACTTTTATTGCTGAGCCTCCGGAAGGCACGATACAGTGTCTGACCAGTGCTCTGCCCTCAGATACCTCTCAAGTAGAAAACAAGTTGTTTGCCATTTTCCTCCCTTGTCAGATCAAACCAATACACATACTCAATATACCTATCTTGAGAAGTTTTCTTTATTGATGACTTTCACTTTCTCTCCAAACAATATATTTTCTACAGTAACCGTCCAGGTAAATAGGGTTCACTCTGGAAATAGAAAGAGCAGAACCATATGGCAGAGTATAAAAATGAACTGACCTGAACCATGGTTCTGAAAACATTGTAAATTGTTCCTATACCTTGACAAATGTTCATACTGGTTAAAAATGCCTTTGTTGTTGTGACTTGTCCTCTAATTGTCTGGCACCTTCCAGGAAATAGTTCTGCTTGTATGCTAAATTATGGCACAGGGAGATAGTTTGCCAGCTTGATCTGGTATTTCTTGCATTTCTGACAGGTTTCTATTGTGTTCCTGTAGATTCCAGTATATGAATAAGCTCAAAGTTTGTTCAGCTTTGCTCAGTGTTTGTTTGACATCTGCTTTCAATACTATTTGAACCAGAGTGGTAGTAGAGAGATGTCACAACTTCTGTGGATTCTGGAGTTTGACTGTATGTTTATGGTGTGATAGGAAACAGTTTGGGGGCTTTGTGGTGTGAAGGAGAGCCCTGCACCCTCTCATGGTTCCCAGGCAGCTCTGAACTAATTCGGTACCCCCTCCATGCATGTATATTTTAAAAAGTCACAAACCTATTGCATCTCCAATAGCTGTGTATCGTAAGCATCATAGATCCATGTGATATGTATCTTCAACACTGCTCTTTCAGAACATTGCCATTCAGGTACATGGGTATGCTCAAAAAAATTCCGTTAGCATACATAATTTACCATGAAAATTACTGTTCCCACATTAAAAAAAATAAAAAAATATATATGTTTAGAGTATAAATATGCTCCAAAGTTGTTGTTCTTATCCTGTATTTTTATTAGCTCTGTATACAGTATTTGTTTTCTGCTATTTGGGATGGTAATAACAGGAATTATGTCTCCTTCACTAAGCAAGCTTTTTTAATATAAATAGGATTTGTATATGCTAATTAATAATGCATTGTATCTACACTGACTACTGGATACTGTAACCCTTAGATGGAAACAACTGCACATAGGCTTTTCCCTTCAAACTCAAACTTTTCAGGTATTCTCTGAGCACTGGAGCAATGTTGCCTTTTTAAGAAGGCATCTTTATTCTGCTGTTCAAGCTGGCAAACATGTAGGCATAGTATTCTGCTTCTAACCTTGTAAAAAACACTTATAGTTCTGAAATCAGGAACACCTTGTGATAAAACTCTATTAAGTGATAATGACGTTTTGCCAGATTGTACTGAAAATTGTTCTGAGGAGGAAGATGTTTCCATTGATTGTTCATCAGTCTTCAGACTGTCTTCAAATGATGAAAGGCTCAGGTTCCCAACCCAGCAGGTGTATGGTGTGAATGTACCCCACAGCCATGAGGAGGGGATCAGTTGAGGCAGGAAGGGCACTTCCAGAGCCCTGGAGCTCCAGCCATGCAGATCCACACCCGGTGTGGCAAGTGGAGGACAGAGTGTGGCCTGAGAAACAATATTCTTAGTGTTTGGCTTTGCTGAGCGACTCGTGCTGCTTTCTAGTGCAGGAAGAGCAGGTTGATAGTGATACTATTTACAGTTCATTATGAGAAGATTGCAGAAGATTGTTGAAGACAGGAACCACTGACCTTCTATTTCCGTTTCATCTGCAGGAGTACATTCATAAACGATAGTCCACGTTAAGGACACTGGAGTGACGAATTATACTGGGATGCTTCTTCTACAATCTTTATCTTTTGGGTCAGCAACATCACTAATTGGCACTTGACAGCACTTCCAGATAATCCTTGTGAATCTCATAGTGTGACTGATAGTTGATAACATAAAGAGAAGAATTCTCAGATCCATTTTAGCCCATCAAAACCCAACATTGCATAGCATGTACCACATCTGGCAATTGATAGCACCATGTTTGTTAAGGTTATCTGATTGGAAGAGCTGCAAGCAATGAATAACGAAGCAAAGCTGCATGTGACAGCCTCCCCACAGTGAAACTGCATGGACTGACAGTTAGTTTCATTCTTGCCATTTTAATATTCTGGAGTTTTAAAGTAGAACATGCTAAAGAAATGCTCCCAATTTTCTCAATGCCCTTGCCAAACAATGATATCCCACACTGTGGTTAACAAGGGGTTTTTTTCATGCTATTGAATTTTTCAAATCAATTTTTCATATCCTAAAACAGTAGGAATTACTTTTGATGCCTGAATGCATTTGAGGGATGAATTTGTTTTGCAGTAGAACTACAGCAACTTTTCTCTTGATGCCCTAAGAAGAATAATTCAAAATTCATACCCTTTGTTATTATATGTCTAAACCATAGCTTTTTCTATATACTCTATAAACTATTTCCAAACCCTTGTTCAATACAAGAAAGATAGTATGCTTGGTTTTCTAATTTTCTCAAAATGTGTAGGCAGGCAGCTATCAGCCCTAATGAGTGAAAATAATTTAATTGTATGTGTTTGGTAGTGTGCACCTTCTTTGGCTCATTTTACAGATTTCAAATAGTTTCCTCTGCTGTAGACATCATGCTTGTTAACAGGATCTTCAAGAGAAAGTAAAAAGCTATGTCAGTGCATGCCGTCGACTGGATAGCTCTGACCTGCCATTGAGTGATGGATGTTCTTGTAGCAGCTGGGGAAAATAGCATAACAGTGAGAAATATTAGTGTTGCATTGCATATTTTTGTGCAATATAGACTTTGATTCACGAATGCCTTAACACTTGCATGCATTTTAGCACCATGCTCCTATGTGTGCATTACATAAATATGAATTCCAGGTAGCACTATGCAGACTTGCAACCCCTTCTTCTCTGAACTCTATTATTTATAAGATTAAAACCCCTGAGGTTTCAAATGGCAGGTTTATTGTCAAGTACAATGTACTTTTCATTCTGAATGGACAAAAGCCTTTGAGCTTACCTGAGTCTGCATGGAAACCTGCCTGCCTGCCCTCAGTGCTACCACATGTACTAGCAGAGGCCAATCTTTTCTCCAGGGGTGTGAGACAAGCATCCTGTAGGGCCCTCCACCTGTACTACTGATACGTGCCCTGTTGAAGGAGAGCTCTTTCTTTACAAACATTGGGTGGATGGTCTCCATCCTGGGCTGCGTAAGAACTAGAAGTACTCAGAAAATAGTTATGTGCTCAGTTCAGTTTCTGGATTTCTTTGCATGACACCCATAACCAGGTGTTGAACCTTACAGATGTGCTCATTGTTAACAGCCATTCAATGAAAATGGCATGAAATGGCCACAAAGTAATTGCTCTGTGGTATCTATTATTTGATATTCATAAAGTGTGGTGAATCTTTAAAGTCATAAATAGAGAAACAATATAAACAGGATGAAGGAATAAAAAAATATTTCAGAAAGGCGTTTCAAAAGTTTCTGCTTCAGATTTCACATCTGCTCATGCAAATATAGTTCCAAATATCCTACCAAAATAACTGTTTAGATTGTGGTCAGGTATTTTCAGAAGCTAAAGTTTTATAAATCTTTAAATGGAGAAGACACTAAAGTCTCCTAAGATCGCCTTTAAAGACCGTATTATGAAGCATTTCATCTGAGGCATTTTAAAGACCATAGCTGGTCTTCCAAAGTGTCAAGTGTCTTTCAGATGTGCTGGTGTTAATGAAACATATATTCATCAATCTTTAGGGTGGGAGGTTTTTACAGCTGCTTACCATTGCTACATATGCATGTAAAAATCTCCTCTCTTGTTCTCAAATCACAGGCAGGGGAAAAAAAAAGAAATATTTTTTTTTAACTAAAGAAGAGATATGTTAGCCACTTTGACTTGGACTGCTCTAGCAAGTGATCTCAAAAAACTGTTGACCATCCTGTTTGCCATAGAATTTCTTATGTCAAGACTTTTAGTATTAATGAAGGCACAGAAACAGAAACCAGTAAAAGTTTTGTGAGAACTAGCTAACTAACATTTGTTAGTTTTTGTAACAAAGATAAGAGCTTTTGGACTTTGGACATAAGAAATAAGTAAATAATGGTTAATATAAGAAAGGGCATATCTTTCTTGTTTAATGGATTAATAAGAGCAATTAACCTTGTAGTGCATTAACATTTTAAGACTGAAATGTTTGTGAGTTAATTTTACATGAAGTGTCCTTGTAAAGGTCAAAGTCAAACTGTATTTTTAAAGAAATTTTAAGCTCAAATATTTGTATTTACTGATATCTGTCCAGCAATACTAGCAATGGGCTAAACTAAATGTCAGAAAAAATAAATATGGTATAATATCCATAGCTGTGCAATGCAATTTGAAAATGCATATCTAAATTATTCTGTATGGGACCAGTAGGAATTTATTCAAGAATTCAAAGAGCAGATATCGTATTTAGTCTTACTTTGTATTATCTAGTTCTTTATCTTGTGCTGCCAAGTCAGATATGTTACGGCTATGCCAACAGAATGTTAGAACTTTTATGTTACATTAATGGCAGTGGTAAGCTTGCTGATTTTAACATTTAAGCATACTACATGTCCTAATTTTGGTCACTTCCATGTGCCTGTTCAGAAGGATGAACCAATTAAAGAATGGGGCTGTGTTTATTGAACAGATATGACTTACAGATGCTTTGTATAGGTAGAGGGGAAACGATGCATGACCCAGATGGGGAACCAGAAATGGTTGTGAGGATTTGTCCTCAGGAGTTCGGTTTGGAAAAAAGGATTTTAGAGGCAATGTAAGAGTGAGCATTGCAGGGAGCAAAGCATGGAAGTTCTTTGTTTTTATAAGCAATCTATTTTAATTTTTTTCCTGAACTCAGACTCAGGTATGCAACAGTTTTGGGCTGGGGCTTTCCTCCTTAGGAACATGCCAGGAGAATATTTAGGACTTTGAATGAATTTTCCCACTGTCTTTGCTCTTTTTTGCATCTTTTGGCACTTACTTTAATCTGTATGTTGGGCTATTCCTTTTAAGTCTTCATTTGGTTGGATGTGGTTCCTGCTGGCTGGGGCAATTTCTAAGGACTCTTCACAGCTGAGGAGTCTGTCAGAGGTGGAAATTACATGACTTGATGGCCCATTCATCTCCCTTCTCTCCTAAGGCTCTATGGGATCAAGCTCTTGGCTTTAACAGATACTTTCTAGCTGAGACCCAG
Source organism: Ceryle rudis (assembly GCA_033439905.1). Lineage (NCBI taxonomy): Eukaryota > Metazoa > Chordata > Aves > Coraciiformes > Cerylidae > Ceryle > Ceryle rudis. Next base: position 4,083 of record JAAGNO010012929.1, on the reverse strand, counting down.
TGACAAAAGTTGTTGATCCTTACATTGCTTGAGAGTTTCCTTACTATCCTCTTCTTCCCTATCTACTAAAGGAAAGAGAAGACCCCAGCAATGATTCTGGAATGATTAGAACAAACATAGGACTTTTTTTTCCCCCCAACTATTTTCAGCTTTCTCTTTTCTTATTTGAGTTCCTATGTGTTCTACAGAAATTATAATCTCTTGGGGGCAGAAGTTATTTTATATGGCTACAGTGACAGCACAGAAAGCTATGAAGGAATTAGGATGCTATTTGTTAAGTGAATAGCTTGCTGACATTTAGCTTCAAGTTCTTTAATCACTGTGTCCTTCTCTTTTCTGTAAGGCTAGTCCATAATGGTCATAAGGCATTTTGTACTGTGTAAATTATTAATTATTTTCCCACATGCTTATGATACTTCCATCTGCTCAGCTGCATGATTTAGGAGAAGAGCCCTCTTATGTAGCTCAAATAATCCTTGCCTAGACCATGAGTGCCAGCAGTGAAAAACAGAGTTAAGGAACAACCAAGAGAAAACTAAATTACAAGATACATGTAAGATAAGGAAATCATCCATTCCTATTATTTACCAGTTATTTATATATGACTGATGTGACAAGAACCAGCAATCAGCATCAGCAAGGGCTGACGATACTAAAATCTGTAAAAGAGTGTGAAGGAAATTACAATCTTAATTACTGGACAAAGCAGCTGAGGAGGTAACCAAAAGCAAAAAGAAGCACAAGACAGCTCAGCATTCATAGCAGCATTGGCCAGACCATGGAGATATAGTATATTGCTTAGTTTTGGCAGCTAGTGGCAATCCAAAGTTTCGGGCTTTTTAACCTTTGTTTTGGGGTATTGCAGATTTTGTAGGCTTCAGAATGAGAATTAATACGTTTCTAGAAAGTGAGCTGATCATTTGCTTTACATGCTTAGACTGTTTGCTTGTTTGACTTCTTTTATTTGTACAGCATCATGTCAGAAGAATCATTCAGACAGTTAAGGGAGAGATGCACAAGCAGAGAATGGAGCCTGTCATGAATGGTGGAGAAACTCCATAATCAATAAAATAATATAATAGGAAATCTCGGAGAGCAGCAATGGGAATGGGGTGGGGGTGTGTGTAAAGAAAGACTTCAAGTGTATTCTTTAATGAATTCTGCAAAAGGCAGAAGTGGTTTAAAAGGAACTCCATTAAAGACTCATCTACTTATTGAAAACAAGACTTTTTGATAGCTTCAGATGACATCTCTTTGCAGATAATCTTAAAGAACCTGGGTTCACCTGCACTGTAACTAGCACATTATCATAATATAGATATTTTATTCATTTACTGGTGGTTCTTTGGTGTTGAATATCAAGCCATTGAAAAGCAAGTTTATCACAACATTAAACTGATGAATATAATGTCCTAAAAATGTTTGACTTAGTCATATTCCCCAAACTATCACAGAAATTTCAAGATAGTTGTAGAACTGTTTCTCTTTCTAAGTTAGGAATTATTTACAACCCTTTCCCCCTCTACCCTCTGTATATTTTACTCATTTTGGTTGTGTGAAGAAACACTGATTTATGGAAAGGTTTTTCAGGAAAAATAATAATAAAAAAATCTACCATTTCAGAAGAGCATCCCAAAATGTAGAAAAACACAGGTTAAATTTCAGTTTGAACAGTCCATTAGGATCTGAAAATCGCATAACACTGAAAACACTTCAGAAGACATCAGTGGTATAATGACTTATCTTAATTTCATAGGGCATGTCTGGAAAAGAATTCAGTTCTGATTTAGGACATGGGGGAGAAATCAGGTCTTATGTAGTAAGCTCAGTAAAAAGTTTTCCTTGATAATACTGGCAGTAAGGAGCTAGAATGAGGTCCATGCAATTTTGTTTGTGATCCTCCTTGAGTATTTTGTCATCAAAGCACGCAGATACTCTTATCTAAATAGCTAAAGCTACATCTCAAAATATAAACAAATTTCAGATTGTACTGTACCCACAGAAGAACATACCCTGGCATGTTTTTGGCATATGATCAATGAAACACCTGAAAGAAAATAGTGAGTTCATGACCATTCATAGCAAGCAAAATAATTCAGCAGAATTTCTTTGATGACAGTGGCAGTGAATGTTGTAGGCAGGGGATCAGGAGTAAGTGGTAGATCAGCATTAGACATTTGAGAATTTTTTGTTAATGAAGTATAGGAATCTACTAATTTTCTTAATAGGGCTCACCAGTGAACCTGTGATAAAAGGAATTTTCTCCACCATTACTGTCAGTCCGTGAAAACCTTTGCTTTCAAAGGGCAGTTCTGAGGATGGAGATGGACTTTACCGAGAGACACTTGGTCATGCCTGCTGAATTCCCAGTGACCTGCTTTGGCAGGTTCAGAAGACCACATTCCAGTGAGGTCCTCTGAGAACCACTTAACATTGAAAACATATCAGACCTAAGTAAGTAGGGTTTTATCTTTCTAGTTTCTTCTCTCAAAAATAAACTCTATTATATAATGAAACCTGCTGTAACAACCACACCATTGCCCTGTTCAAAGCCTTAAAGATGGTTTGTATAGGCAAATAACCCAACCTATCTTTAAGTGTCTAACTCACTCTTGTTTAAATGCCTCTCTGTCTTGCCTTCCTAACCTCTCCTTCTCTCCACAGATACTGCTAGTCAATCTGGAGATCAAAGATTTTGCAGTTTCATTTTTACATGCTTTGTGTTTCCACCTAATTAAGTTGTCTTTTAAATTTAAATGTAATAATACCACTGAGGTAGTTATAAAAGTGTTCTACACTGGTAGTGTAAAAAATGGTCCTGACATTTGCACAATAAATGTTCAGATTGGAAATACTAACAAGACCAATCGTTATGGGTTGTCTAGAAACAAAAAAAAGGACCTTAAATAAACAGACAAAATACAATTTTTTAAGCCAGATGCAATACTAAGAGAGGATTTCAGGTCCGTAGTTGTGTTGGGTTGGGTATGAAGGTGGTCCTCTCCACAACGGGCTGTGGGCAAAAGGGACATCTCAGTCCAAGATTAATGCTCTGATATTATTTCTAGAGGGCTGGTCTCATTTTCAGCCATGCTGTCTGTCTCCAAAGAGCAGCAGAAAGTGCTGCAGGATAGGTATGGCTTTACCATCTATTTGATATGTCCAAAGTATGGTAAAAGGAAAAAAATAGATGACTTTGAAAGACTCAGTGGTGAAAGCCCCATAATATCAAGGAAACTGGTTTGGTCTCACTGACATCAGAATCCACTGGCCATGGGGCTGTAGCATCTGTCGTTCACATGGGACCATGAAGGGAGGCATCTTTGACTCTGAGCTCAGCATTATCCATGCATTTTCAACAGGAAATTCAGATGTTAGAGATGATTTCAGAAGTATCAAATGAATTTAAGCTTATTACCATGTTATAGAAGATCAAATTTCTAGCTATTTCCTCAATCAGCATTTGTTGTATGACTGAACAGTAATAAAGATTTCAGAAATATGATGAAGCTGTGCATTTGCAGTAAATGAAGAACCTGTGTGTATTACAAATCTGTGCACAGAGCTCTATCTGGACAGATACTTGTCATTCAAACAAATCTCCTTATATTAATTCTCTTTTTCTAATTGGGAAATGGAGGTAATATGACATTTAAATCATTACTGTTATGTGATTGACATATGTCTAGGCTGAAGCAGAAGCACAACACCCACCCTTTGTAAATAGAAAACAAACCAGTGAAGAAGTTGAATCACATGAGTCTTTTTCATTTAAAGAACAGCAAGTGCAAAATTTGTAAGAATTCCAGTTATGTTGAAGACCTACTTATGGGAAAATTCTACTCCTTACTTTGGATAAATGCATGGATATGTGCTTACATATTTGCTGGTGTTGTATGTAAATACATGCACAGATCTGTAATGTATAAGGTATATGCTTTTGGTCTTTAATTACTGCTTTTAGCTGTTAGCTTTAGCATTTTTAAGTTTTCATGAAAAATAAAAAAATATATCCCACAGAAAAATAGTACCAGCTTATAGGTTCATAGAAAACAGCAAGAAAACACATTTTTAATTCAAAAA